>WUAP02199439.1:0-21278 GCA_015163945.2 Stichodactyla helianthus | reverse complement strand
AAGAGCGCTGGGGGGCATTCTGGGCATTATCCCCCCAGGCGGGATAAAAACACTGTTTTTTAAAAGGGGCGACGGGGACCCCCGCCCCCTTTTATAAGGGGGCCCCCCCCCCCCCCCGGGGCATGACATGACCCAAGCTGCCATGACTCTAACACGAAGAAACCGACAATAAACGTTCGTAATGTACTGAGTCATTCTTGTCTACTGGAGCCTACTCTCCTTTTGGTATCCGTCAAGAAACGAAGCGCTCTAGGAGATCAAATCCAACTGTTACATACTGTTTTATGATTGGTTAATACAACAATAATGAACCAATCAAATTTAACTAAGGACCTTTCTCACCCAGCAGCCATTTTCCCGTGAGAAAGGTCTAATAAACCCAGAACCATAATCAAGCGCAAGCTAGTCTTGACGCAGACGACCTTAGTGTCTACATGCAGTTCATGGGGAGTAAAGCGTTACGTGACGACATTGGGGACGTCTGAGTAGGAGGATAAGCGCAAGCTGGCGGGTTCCAGTTCTTGGATTAGCCCTAATGAACACAGGCTCCAGTGGAAACTGGTCACAGTGCGCATGCTTACCAGCTCCATTGTCAATCAACAATGAGACAATTTGTGTCCTTTGGTAGCGGGCCGCATAGTGTAATGGAGCATATCCTCTGTCGTCCAGGGCATCTATTGGTGGATTATCTTCTAGAATCCTCGTGACCTCTTCGTATAATCCTTCCCGACATGCCTTGGGGAAGAAAACACACCAATTCACACGTTATTCTGACTTTAGGGGGCAATTTGTATACTGAGTAGAACAGCTTGTCCCATTTGAAATGAAAAACTATTATATTCCTGTAAAGTGCCTCTCAAATTTGATGCAAATTTGCGAAAATGAAATGCTTTATGGATCGTAAGAAGGCAATGTATGTGAAACAGAAATGGAGTCACTAAGAATCGTTGGATAGTAAAGCTAGCGCGCCATTTTTCCCCCGTTGAGACATGCATGGAGTCGTACGTCTTGCACCCAGTTTTTCCCATTCTTTCCCTTTTTCCTGTCATTTTCGTTTTTCTCAGCTATTTCAAAAAAGGTTGACGAGGCGAACGGTGAATGGCGAACGGCGATTGGCGATTGCACGACCAAAAGGACTGTGGAACTATAAGAATTTCTTCATATTCATTTCTTAAGCAATGCCAGTAACAATTCAGCGAAGATCTTCAGCAAGCATATTAGGGATCCCCCACGGTTGCCACATACATTACATTGTCCGGCTGCGTTTCTAGCGTGGTTGGTTCTTGTGGCGTAGTGGTTAACACATCGGACTAGTAAACCGAAGACGTGGGGTTCGATTCCCGCTGAGGGGCTTAATGTTATTTTTCTCTTTTATTCTCATATTATTTAAGGTATTTAAGGAATAGATATAAAGAAATTCTTATTGCTCCACAGTTTCTTTTGGTCGTGCAAACGCCGTTGTTTGCCGTTCGCTCCGTCAATCCTTTTTGAAACAGCTGTATATCATATGAACATCTCGCTGGACTACACAGAGTGGAACTAATTATCAACCTGACAGCGCATCCATCCATCAGTCGCCTCTGACAACAAAGTATATCCGGATGTCAAGTTCTGATAGCGCTAAGGGTTTTGTTCTAATTAAGATTCCTGGAGATTTTTCCTTGTGAGGTCATATCACCTGATGAAGATCTAGACCATATAATAAGAGATCCGTATAGATTTATATACATGCGATGGCTGTGTGTACTGACAACTTATTAACTGCCAAAATATGCCTCTTCCTGTTCAGCTAACTTCCTAAATATTCTTGTTTTCCGCGACACGATTATAAGATACGCAGGAAGTTCACGAAATAAGACAGTGGAAAAAACATTTGTTATATAGTCATTAATTAAGATGAATAGTGCTTGAAAGTAAATAAAAACGTAAAAAATTCGGAGGCTCTTCGGGTTATTTGTATATAATCTTGGGTTCAATTTCCGAAATCATTTTCTTTATAGCAAGTTGCGACGCTTAAAACAACAACAACAACAACAACAAAAAAAGCGAAAACCTGATAAGGCTAAAGGTGTCAAGGGAATCCAAAATAACTGTACAAATAAGAAACCTTTAGGAAGTATTTATGACAGAAAGATGAATTACGATTATTTTCTTCTAAATTAGTTGAAACAACTGCGCTCGGCAAAGACCAAGATTTTATTAGTAATAAAATCTTGGTCGACTTTGATGCAAATGACACACGGGATATGACACTTTCTAGTGCTAAGTACAAAATTTCGCCAAGTCATCGCCATTTGACTTGGAAAGAAGCTTAATTTGTCTTGGAACTACTGAATAAAACGCATAGTGAATAGCAAAAAATAGATTTTTAATGAGCAAAAACCGGGATTAATGAACATACTTTATACTAAGCCAATGTTCCTCGTTTTGTTAATCCAGGAACACTTTTTTCCCCGCCTTCAGCACATGTTTTATTCCGGTCACAATCGAACTCTTTTTTGAGTTAGATTTACTGATTATATATAAAACAAAATAGTTTCAAATGTCTGTCAAAACTGGCTGGTAATGACGCTTTTTCCAACTCGCTAATGAATCTTGTCTGAAAACGCAAACTTTGCAAACAAATCACCTTGGGAAAGCTCGATGGTTGCCAAGGAAAAGTCGTAAAAGGTTCAGCGAGTGGTAATTATTAAAACAAATTAAATAGCTACCGAGAAATGTAATGGGGATATGCTTTGAAATTACACGATCCAAATACGCTGCGAACATTTCTGCCCCGAATTTTATGAAGTTCAATGGACATTAACAACTCAGTAGCTAACCTCTTCTTTTCACGTCATTTTTATTACTGAATTTAAATAAAAATTAAATTTAAGACCTGCTCTTGAATGCTTTAAGGAGCTTGCAGTTCGTTTGAAGGCCAGCCTGCACCAACTTGCGATAGCGTTGGCCTGATAAACGCTAGAAACGCCTTCTAACATTGTGGCTTTTTAAACCACGAATGAACGATAAACGATAAACCCTAAAATAACTCGCGTCGCTTCGACTTCTTCAAAAACCCTTTAATAGTTATACAAGTCTCTTTATTTTATGGTAATGCTCACCTGGTGAAGTGTTGTGGCTCTGTGGACGTTGCGTTCAACAGAGTCTGAGATACTTCGTCTCAACGCACTCGAAGATTTTAGATGAGCAGATTTGGAAGTCATCACGGACGCGCTAAAAAAAATCTGGTTGTTCGTCTTCATCTTCTTCCTTCGGTTTTCGTCCAACATCTCTTGAAGAGCAAAGGAATTGCGATCTCTTTTCTCTTCTTCGTCCATCTTAGTTTAGAAATTAGGCGGACAAACCTCAAAAAACTTTGAATCCGACTCCACAAAGCCAGTCTTTTTATGTAGAATTCTTTTTATGTACAATTTAAGTTGGGCATATCTTTTTTTTTCGTTTGTACAAAAATTTCTGGATCAAATTTCACACTGGAAATCTCGAGTCATATAGAGTACGGTAGCTTTTCAAAGATAATAATATGAAATCACATCCTGACATCATTCATCAAATAGACAGATAAGCATAGACAATAATATTTAAAAAACACTATTCATACAAAAAAGTCTCAAACCGAGCTAAAAAAAAAAACATAAAATGAAGTCAAGAAAATCGATAATTTATTTAGCGAAAAAAATACTAATTTATTTTGAGAAATTTCATTAAAATGTCAGCTGGGTTCCTAAAATCTAACAATTATCACCTACACCTCTTTTTTTTTTTTTTTTTTTTTTTGTCATCAAGCAAAACTTCAAAGCCATTTCATATTCTAATTATAAGACGTTTAGAATTATTCGCACTGATCTGTTCAATGATATGATGACAGGAGATATCTCCTTGACATTTTAAAAGGTTGAAAACAGTAAGTTGTTTGGAATTATTGCTTTAATTTGAAAATGTTTAGAAAATCGGTGTTTAGCCTTTGATGAATTAACATCATTAGATTGCAATTCGAGAATTTTCTTTGTTAATCCTGAAAATTTAAAGTTTCTTATTTATCTTTCCCCTTTTTTTAATTTTAAAATCATAGAATAGAAATTAAATTTAATATTCCCTTCACAGAGCTTAAAAAAACACGTTTAGAAAATGTTTTTATGCAGCTTGTAAAACACCACAGTGAATTATAATAACTTTAGAAGTGTATTATTGTATAAACTACACTAGGAGATTTATTTATTGAAATTAATCTACTCAAGAGGTGTTAACGCTTCCTCTTGCGCCTTCGTAGTTGCTGTTCAGCGCCATAAAGCTAGATTGATTTTGTACGAGTGCAAATGCTACGGCAAGTTTGTATTGTATCGTAGCAGTACTGAACTTTATGACTGTAACAACGCGTGTTTATTGGATGGTTCACACGATAGCAATGAGAAGCCATTTCGGCGTTACTGTACAGAGCAGATTTCGTATGAATCTGAAGAGTTCGCGCCATGAACACGTGACGGTCGCGACACGTTCAAGGCACGACATCACGGTTGCGGCAAGGTATGCTTACGGCACCGATCATGTCGCGAGCTTTTTAGTCATACGAAATTTGCTCTACTGTACCGTACCGTGTACTTCATTGCTGTAAGTCTGTATCGTACGTGTTCCACTCATACGAAAACGATTCTTATAGGAAGCCGTTTCAGTCTTACTGCATATCGTACCGTGTACGTGCTGTAAATCAGTATCGTACGTTTCCCATTCATATGAAAACCATTCTTATGGGAAGCCATTTCAGTGTTACTGCATACCGTACCATGTACGTGCTGTAAATCAGTATCGTACGTTTCCCATTCATATGAAAACCATTCTTATGGGAAGCCATTTTAATGTTACTGCATACCGTACCGTGTACGTGCTGTGCGTCAGTATCGCACACTATTCAATGTTCCACACTTTGCACTAAAGGCTCGTTTTTTGAATGTTCGAAATATTCCACTTTAAAGCTCAATAATTTCACAAGATTTTTACAAAGAATCCAGGTTGGATGCAACAGTTTCAAGAAGGCTAAAAGAAAAGAAGAAAAGAAAAAAGGCTGAGGAAGAAGAAAACCTTGCTTTCGATTTTATTAGGATTTATTGAAAATGTTATTATTTAAATAAAAAAGCGTTATCTGTTTAACTAAACACGAGTTTCAGGCCCGAGGGAGGTTAGCGTAGCAGCCCTTTCTGGGTTCCTTGGGGTTTGGACCCTACCTTCTCCTCCCCTCCCCTTTTCCAGTCCCCCTCCCTCCCCAAACCCCCAGGGATCCCAACAAAGGGACTACTGTTTAACAGATGAGAAGCTCAGTGAGGTTGAGATAATGAGAAAGTTCTTCACTTTGTAGTCCATGTCTGACCATGGTGCAGAGTTCCAACCCAGTTGAATTTGCCTTTTTCATGCAGAGACCATGTTGACTGAAACAATAGGTTTTTGACCGTTGGACCTCGCATTCAAGCACTTCAGAACGAGTTTGGATAGGCAAAAAAAAAGGTTTTTATTCTCATAAGAAAGTCAGTCACGCTACACGCAGCATTGAACTAAATTGATTTAGACATTGTGAGGAACATTGGAACATTTTGAAAATATTTCCTTGAATTTTATAAACGTCATTTTGATTTTACTTACCGATTGTTTGGAACAGACTTACAGATTTCCAAGAGGTCACCTAAAGATATGGAAAAGGAACAACATGAGTGAATGAATAAATGAATGAATGAACGAACAAATGAATGAACGAACGAACGAACGAACGAACTAATGAATGAACGAATGAATGAATGAGAGGGTGACAAGAAATGAACACTCTTTTATTACACCTACTATAACTACCACTATCATAACCATTGATACCACTACAACTACCATAACCACCAACCATTGATACCACCACCACTACCATAACCAACAACCATTGATACCACCACCATTACCATAACCAACAACCATTGATACCACCACCACTACCATAACCACCAACCATTGATACCACTACCATAACCACCAACCATTGATACCACTACCACTACCATAACCAACAACCATTGATACCACCACCACTACCATAACCAACAACCATTGATACCACCACCACTACCATAACCACCAACCATTGATATCACCATTACCATAACCAACAACCATTGATACCACCACCACTACCATAACCACCAACCATTGATACCACCACCATAACCACCAACCATTGATACCACTACCACTACCATAACCAACAACCATTGATACCACCACCACTACCATAACCAACAACCATTGATACCACCACCACTACCATAACCACCAACCATTGATATCACCATTACCATAACCAACAACCATTGATACCACCACCACTACCATAACCACCAACCATTGATACCACCACCATAACCACCAACCATTGATACCACTACCACTACCATAACCAACAACCATTGATACCACCACCACTACCATAACCAACAACCATTGATACCACTACAACTACCATAACCAACAACCATTGATACCACTACAACTACCATAACCAACAACCATTGATACCACTACAACTACCATAACCAACAACCATTGATACCACCACCACTACCATAACCAACAACCATTGACACCACCACCACTACCATAACCAACAACCATTGATACCACTACAACTACCATAACCAACAACCATTGATACCACTACCACTACCATAACCAACAACCATTGATACCACTACAACTACCATAACCAACAACCATTGATACCACTACCATAACCACCAACCATTGATACCACTATCACTACCATAACCACCAACCATTGATACCACTACCACTACCATAACCAACAACCATTGATACCACTACCACTACCATAACCAACAACCATTGATACCACTACCACTACCATAACCAACAACCATTGATACCACCACCACTACCATAACCAACAACCATTGATACCACCACCACTACCATAACCACCAACCATTGATACCACCACCACTACCATAACCAACAACCAATGATACCACCACCACTACCATAACCAACAACCATTGATACCACCACCACTACCATAACCACCAACCACTGATACCACCACCACTACCATAACCAACAACCATTGATACCACTACCATAACCAACAACCATTGATACCACTACTACTACCATAACCACCAACCATTGATACCACTACCACTACCATAACCAACAACCATTGATACCACTACTACTACCATAACCAACAACCATTGATACCACTACTACTACCATAACCAACCATTGATACCACTACCATAACCAACAACCATTGATACCACCACCACTACCATAACCAACAACCATTGATACCACCACCACTATCATAACCACCAACCATTGATACCACTACCACTACCATAACCACCAACCATTGATACCACTACCATAACCACCAACCATTGATACCACTACCACTACCATAACCACCAACCATTGATACCACCACCACTACCATAACCACCAACCATTGATACCACCACTACCATAACCCACAACCATTGATACCAATTCCATACCATTGATACCACCACAATAATCTATCAATTTACTGTGGGCAATATGGATCACTCACCTTTGCTACTAGAAAGACAACCTGTTGCTATGGAAACCTGAATGATCTGTGCAATTCTGTCAATTGACAAATTGATAGCACTGTTCTTGACATTCAGTTCTATATCATCGGCATTGTTCACACTGTCGATCAATTTCATCATGTCTTCAGTCAATCTCTTTAGGTCCTTGCTGTCAAGCAGATGTCGAAGGGTGTCTGACTCATCCATCACTTCTCCTGGCTCAAGCTCCATATCATCTTTTGGATTAGACTTACTCCTTCCAGACATCACAAGAGCTTGAAGAAGCCCAAGATGGAGTTCTGAATACATTTCTTTCAAACTTTGCCGAACATCTTCAGGTTCATTTAATCTAAATCTGGTTAAAGGCTGAAGGACTGTCCATTGTACCAGGCCTCTTACTGGACAGAGGGGCAATGGTGGTGAGTCTGGGGTGGTAGCAACTGGACTGTGCAGGGAAGGGAGGGTAATGAGTGTCCTGTTTGGTTTTATTAAACAGATGGAAGGGTCTTGGTTTATCCATTTTCCAACAACTTTTAATGTCAAAAGAGCTGGATGAAGGCTATGAGAATTGGAAGACTCTCCTTCAAAAGAAAGAGAAAAAATGCTTACAAAAGGAATGATTTCACTTGACCAGTGTGACAAATTGATTAAATTTATCTAATTTTGACAATGGAATAATTGTAGAAAATAGACAAAATGTAGTGTAATTTTAATGAAATAGAGAACCAACTTCTTAGATATAGTCAATTTAATTTGAAAATTCTTTTCAAACATTTTCTCTTATTGAATGCTGGATCTAACCTGCTTAGCAACAGTAAACAAGAAAACAAATTGAGATATTTTGAATTTTTTATTTTGGATATCAAACAGTACATAAGGCTTGTACTAATTTTGATGTTCATGCAGGCATAATCTGGTGTTCCCTTCAGTCATAAATGTTTAACAACATACTGTAGTCATAAGATATATAATTAGATTACAACACACTTACCTCTCGGGATCATTGTATGAACAGTCGTAAGTGCAACAATAAGCTGGCATGCAAGATGTGGAGAGGAGAGTGAAACATACTGAAGAAACGGCAAAGAAACTGGCACTAAACATGTGTAGTCTTCAATGATAGATAATGAAACTTGGATGACGACTGATGAAAAGTGCCGATGTTTCTGAAAATATTGGACAATACAAAAGATTATACAACGTGTGATGTCATATTTATTTAGCATTAGACAAGGATAAACTTCAGTTTATAACTTAGAACATGTTTAGGCTTAAGTGTTTGATTGAAGTTCAACCTAGGATAGACATGTTGAAACAATGCTAAATAATTAGCTGTCATGGTTAAAATTTAACTCAACCTAGGTTAATGCTCTAGTCTAAATACAGCCTTAAAGATGAAACACTCGTATTAAGGGATATGTTACCATTCAACAGTCTGCTTTATGTAGTGAGTTTAAAATTGTCAACATTGATAGATAAGAAGCATGGGTGGTGTGTGCCATTTATGTCCTGCCTCTCACTGCATCATACCAGCTGAGTGAATAACTTGCTGCGCAAAGCATTGTTGGACAAAACCTCTGGCCCTCATTTCTTGTGTGGTTTTTAGATAAAATTTCACTCTGTTTAATAGTTTTGGACTTTTCTAGGCCTTAAAATACATCAGATTAAATTTCCAATTGTTTTCAGGTTAAAAATAGTGCTTGAACATAAGGTTGGCAATGAAAAATTCCAACCGACTATGATTGGTTAGAAAATTTATTTCTGCTCAGCTGGTAAGCATGATCCCCACATTCTCTATCATAAGTCAGTGCTTTGAGGGTGTTTTTAAATGCTTGTCTAATGTTTCTATTGAATTTATATCATTACCTGCATCCATAATGCCATACAGTCCATTACATTTCCATTCCGTAATGCTATTGCCATGGAAACTAGTTTGGTCAGTAGATCTATTCTCCTGTTACACTGTTAACATTTTTACAGGAAATATCAGTATGGTGTATACTCACCAACATAAGGAATAAAATGTTTTTCTTGTGGTACAGCAAGGGGAGGTGAACTATAAACTGGAGGGTTGGGGGTGGAGAGGGTAAGAAGAGTTTTCTCATCTTGCTAAGAGTGTCCACAATGGGTCAAATCCACTTGGGCATATTTGTTTTCCCATTTCAGACCACGTGTCATTCCCTTGGGTATTATTTCTTTGTACTTTCTTGGTAGCGCTTGAGAAGATACATTAATATGGATGGGCTTCAAACAAAGAATAGTATTCTCAAGGGATTTGAAATGGGAAAACATTACAACCAAGTGGATTTGGTCTATTATGCAGACATACTGTGCATCAGAACGACAAGGTTTCTTTGGCTGACTGTTCCATTTGTCTCCATATATTATACACCTGTCAATGTTTAACCCAGGGGGGGAGGGGCTGGGCAACCCAGGGGTAATATTGACATAGGATCTTGCTCCATAGGTTGGGCATTTGACAAGTTCATTCTCCTCCAAAGGAAGAGAATCTGACAGAATGAGAGAACCAGGAAGGCTGGGAAAATTTGACATTTGTTAGAGTGCCGGGGTAGAGGAATCGGGTCTGTCTGTCCAACACCCCACCCCATTCTAGGGCTAAACATTTATAGCTGCATTAAACTTTTGTACGAAGCAATTGGTTTTTTCATACCTTTTTTTCTTTTTGCTCCTGGTTCGACAAACCAAACAGTGTATCAAACACGAACCACCGAACAAACTCTGACTTTTGTTCCTGAAAATGTTTACTGAGAAGCTCTAAAAGACGCAACTCTTGCAGGGCAGTAAGAGAGCATTTGTTTTGATCCGTCAAGTGAAATAAGTACTGATCTATCAGCTCAACGAGGAAGGCTGACACGAAGAGCGCTGGTGCCTGGACGCTGTCTGGTCCACTCGATTCGAAATATTTATCCAAAGCAAAAAGAACTTGATGGCAACAGTCAGGAAAGGACATACAACTCATGTATTGCTTTATGTACTTGACTTTATTGGGGATATCGCTCCTCCAACTTGAAATGACTGTGAAGTGGAAAAATAATTACAAATTTAAGCCTCAAATCCTGTCACATGGATGAGAGAAAAGTCGAAGGACACCCTCATTTTGTTCTAATTATTTCCCCAGATAACAACACTAATACATTTGCTTACCCCAGACATCTTCATCGAGAGATTCTGATTTCATTTTTACTGTTTTTGCTGTATTTTCTTTAATACATTAGAAACTATCAGCGATTGACTGTAATCTCCACTACATATACTTTACCATAATCACCAAACGTCCGCCATTTTGAAATCAGCAGCCTGGCCTTAGTCCTGGACGCGATACAGGTATAAGACTAGTACTAGTCTTTTTTTTAAGGTGGCGCATACCGATCGCATCCAGAGACAACACACAGATGTCAGGAAATTTTCAATGATAACTCAAGTTGAGATTTTTCTTTTTGGCTGTTTTAAGTGGTTTGAAATCGATGCAAGTAATATTTTTCAACAACTCAAGTTATCTTAAAAACTTTGCTTTTTGACTATTTTAAAGAACGCACAGCAGCAGCCGAGATTGCGCAATACACGCATCAAGAATTCTACGCTTCCAATCTAAGCGCATGCTCAAGGGGATAAAAAGTGAGACTACAGGGAGCACACTTTAGATAAAAGTGAAACTCAAAAACATTGTATTTTATTTATTTTCTGTACTTACGGTGCAACGCGTCTGACCGTAAACACTTCTACAAGTTTTTGATTTCTTTTTGACAACTTTTTGACAACCTTTAAGAGGAAAAAAGGGGGACAATTTATCAGTAGATCTTATCTCAGATATCTGTGTTAGCACGCCTCACAATCAAAGTTGTCAAATACTTGTCAAAAAGATGTCAAAAACTTGTATAAGTGTTCACGGTTACGCGCGTCCGACTGTAAAACTCGAGATAAAATTAAATATCCAAGTTCCGTGCCATCAATCTAAATCCAAATCAAATATAGCAGAATATAGTATATCTTACGACAATTAGTCTTTTCATCACTTGAGCATGCGTAGTTTGAAACTCTTTATGCGTGTATCATATTCGAAGGCTTGGGTCATCTGCAATGGGGCATGCCCCAAACTACCGAGAATAAAATAGACACAAACTTCTTTACTCTAGTTTTCAGTCACTTTATTCATGCGAAATAAATTTTTATTTATTTTGGTGCACTAAAACTCGATTTTATATAAAGATTGTTACATTTTAAGAGTTGTATATCGTTTTTATTCGCAAGTTTCCCGTATCATATCGCGAACGAGCGAGTGAGCGATATGATACTGAAAACTCGTGAATAAAAACGCTTTCAAGCTCTTAACATGTCAAAATTTGTTTATTACAAAAATATGTAATAAACTTTATAAAGTCATCACGACATTTAACCCCAGATTAGTCACACTAAACAAACCCCCAAAATAATAGATAGAATGATGTTACTTTCTTGGGAAACCGCATCTAAAACATATATATAGATAGATAGATAGATAGATATAGAGTATAGTATAGTCTAGATTAAAGACGAGACATGTTCTCTGTTAGTCCGAGTTTCATGCTTGTGCACTCATCAGAGAAACTTTAATTAAGATTAAAGTCTGTCTGATGAGTGCGCAAGCACGAAACTCGGAGTAACAGAGAACATGTCTCGTCTTTAATCACTATACTATATTTAATGCTCTGTACTTCTGTGCATCGAGTACTGTCATGTCAGTATAGACACCGCATATACTTTGATAGATAGATATAGATATAGATTAGGTATCTATTCTACAGGTAAAGAAAGATCGCTCGAGACTGGTTGAAAGAACACGGTTGGTGGAGATTGAGGTGTGAGTCGATTGTCACAAACGCGCTATTACAAGTATTTAGTAAACCGGTAAAAATGAGATTCTGCAAAACCGAGAAAAACTATTTAACTCAATTTTTAGGCGTGAATACAAGTTATTACACATGCATATAAAGTATGAAATGAAGATGATCTCAATCTTTCTGCCCCTATGATTAATGCAAAAAACTCGAATCACATATATAAAGATTATATGTTTGCAAACTCCAGAGTAAAGATAGCATTCTAATAAACAAAATACAAAGAAAGCACACCGAATAACGCATGTAAAAGTGCGCATATGCTATTATAAATAACTACATTCAAAAGTTCACATCAGGCATAGATATGAAACAACACTAAAACGTGTGAACAAATTTGTCTCTTGAATAACCACTTGGAATTGTTAGTTATTTCCTGAGGATTTTCAAGTGGTTGAGTCCGGATAAAGGTCTGTACAGCTTGGCGAGCGCGATCCTATGCCAACACCCACGACGGGAAGACCAGCCCCACTTGACTTGCGCAATCTTTTTCCTGTGTAGATATCGCTGTGGCTTGCTCTGCGCGATCTCTGGGTTCCAGTGACGTTCTTGTTTCCCGTCTGGTTCTCATCGTAGATGCTATATGGACTTAAGAATTGAGTCGATGCCGGTTTGATTTCGTCGTCGTTGGAATTTTCAGCATCGTTATCAGAGTCGGACTCTGTTTCTTCCTCTTCTTCGCTGTTCTCGGATATCCTGCTCACAACATCCAACATCTCGTCTCGTTGTCGCTTCGCGCGGTACGCAAAGACTGCCTGGATGATTTCTTCTTCAGTGTGGTTCGCGATGAATTCATCGAACACCGGAATGGCATCGCAGATATCGTTCTCGGAGTAATTCTCGTCTGCTTCTAAAACCATCGCCAGGAATATCTTTTTCTTTCTTGTCAAAGTCTTCGTATCAAACCACTTGACTTGTCGAATGTCTTCCATGCACATGTTCCGCAAGGCGTACTCGATGTTTTCGGATATTTCTTCGATACTGTCCGTGTTCTTCTCAAGTTTGGATTTCTCTTCGACGTACGTGGGCTTGATCGCAGGCCCAACCTGTTTGCCAATGTTTTCCTTGACTGTGTGCATTATGAACGAAAGGATCTCGTGGTCGTTTGCTTGCTTGAGGACGTCTCTGTTGACCTCGTTGAACGTGTCCACAATGATACTCAAAAAAACGTTGATTAGGATGAACAAAATTAGGACGACGTACGAGAAGAAATACAGTGGTCCATAAACGCGGTTGGCTTGAACAAGAGCCTCAAAGTCGAAATCTCCCAGAGTCATCCCAAAAAGCGTGGCAATTGTCCGACCGAACGATGAATAGTTGTCGTCAGATGCGCCAAATACTGCGAAGGCAAATTGTGCGTACGAAAGGAAAAGGATCCCGAAGTAAAGAAAGAAGAAGAATAAAGGCTTAGCAGCTTGCTTGAGTGTTTGTGTGAGAAGAGCCATCCTTCGGTTGAAGCGAAGCAAGCGCAAGAACTTCAGAAAGGAAAAGAACACTGCCAAACTACAGCAGGCGGACACCCACTCATCAAGGAATGCAACGTATTGAAAACTAACAAAACTACTCGGAGCTCCTTTCATATTGCTGATGGTGTACGTCGTCATTCCCAATCGAGCAAAATACAACCCGACTGAGGCGATCGAAAAACCAAGAACTACAATTTCTAGATAGTTCCACGGGTCTCTGAAGTATTCTTTCTTCTCTTCTCTGTACTTCTTGACTTGCCTGTAGAGGAAATACAACAAGAATGCTATGTACGTAATCTCACAAGCCATGACGAAAGCCATCTCGGGTCCGATGTAGCGGTAAAGTCTTAGGGTCTGTACTTTAGGAAAGTGGTAGTACCCTCCTGTGGCTCGGACTTCTGTTAGTAATGTTACTGCGCTGAAGAAGTTAGTGTAAGCGTTGTAGACTGTAAATTCTGCAAAGATGGCTCTGGTGTATTGGTCGATCCATCCTTGAGAAGACAGGATTGCTGCCATTTTCTCTCCTTGAGTTCTCTCACTACCGAAATCAGCAACATAACCTGGATTTGGTAAAAAGACAATAAATGCTGGAAATTGGAAAGTGAAAGAACAGGCGATTTTGCGATAGTCTCAATCAACGAAGCGAGCAAGCACGTAGTATCAGTAGCAGGCAAGATAGCAAGCAAGCAGACAAAATAGCAGCCAAGCAAGCAAGATAGCAGGCAAACACAAAAGAACCATATCATGTTCAGTGGCCAAATGTTTCTCTGAAAACTTCTCACTTACCTCCGGCCCAGTAGGACGCAAAATGTCCCCAATAAGGCGTGCCCTTCAGCTCCCATGCGCTTCTGTAATACCAGGGTGATTTGCTCTTCGGGTTTCTGGTGTCGTTCACTCCAAAAGGCTTCCACGAAGGATGATAGTTTTCTTGGTCTTCATTCTCCCAGTCATAATCTGCATTGCATTCGCTGAACATCTTTGTAGCAAAAGGCAGCATGGTACATTTATCTAAACATACAAAATATTTTTTTCATTTTAAAAAGGCGTTACGATGCATTTCGACTTCAATATATAGACGTTTCGTACAACCACGTGACGGCAGCCATGTTGGATGGCAGAAACAATAAAATCGTTTTACAAGAGAAAGAATTCAATTCCTTAGGGAAAGAGACTCTATTGTTCTGTCATCCAAAATGATGCTGTCACGTAGTCGTTTGGCATTGTTTTAAACACTTCTATTTCCTATTTACTGTAGAGGGCTACAATCCATCTATTCATCCATCTATTCAACCTTTTTTCCGTTCATTCTCTCATCCATTCGTTCCCTAACAAAGTTTAGTGGAATCATACTTACTTTTTTTGACTCTAAGCTGTCTTAGTCTAGGTGAGCCCACGAGGTAAGCCGTTTCGTGGTCAGCGACAAAATTATTCCTATATTGGAAGACAACGGAAGGGTTGTCAATGTAGTTCCCTTTGACTGTTCGCCATTTTGCCGTATTTTTCGAGTTCTTCAGTTTAATGACTTTCCTTCGCTTCTGGATTTCCTCTTGTTCGATTTCACTGTGGTTGAAGCGCACCACAGGTCCGTACCAAAACTGAGGCTTAAGAGTGGCCAGGTACGTTTGATCGACCCAGAGCCAGTATTTTGCTGGGGTATCACTCTGAAATAACAACAACCACACTCTTTAGTTCCATAAAAATTTACGCAGTTGAAGCTGATTTTACACAGCTTGACGTCTTCCGTATAAAAACGTGTGAAAGTCCAGTGTGCCGGCGTGACGTTTTACGGTCAAAAATAGTCTCGGTTACCCAGACCGCTCTCGGCCAAACCCTGACTGCTGAGAGAGGGTCTGGGGAGAACTGTTAATTTAGTTTTGTAAAAATCAAAATGGAGCCCCGCCTCGCTTTATATTGAATCAGACAAAGTCATCAGTGATTGATTGCAGAGGACGCAAAATGACGTAGCTGTTGTATTGACTAATCGTCGTCTGACTCAAAACTGGTCAGACGCCATTTTGAATATTACAAAACTTAATCAGCAATTCTCCCAGACCCTCTCTCGGCAGTCAAGGGTTGGCCAAGAGGGGTCTGGGTAACCGACACTAGGTCGTAAACTGCTCTAGTAATCAACGTGACTACTGTTAGAAAAAAGAATAAAACAACACTACCCAAAAATACGGTCGACCACCAAGTACATCAATGTGCTAGTTTGTCTCCGCAAACAATCATATGGCATCAGATCACGTGAGAAGCTTACCGAAGACATATCCGACGTTCCTGTGTAATCCGAGTCCACAAAGAAATTCTCCATGGCCCTTGTAACGCCGAATGCCATGGGGTCTCGGTTGCCATAAGCTATGACAAGCACGATGAACAAGAAGAACAGATACTGAACCATCTCGTGGATGATGGCTTTCATTTGCTTTTGTTTCAGGCGAAGTTGTCTCGCGGCCTCGAGTTTTTCCGGGTCTGGAGGCTTGTCGACGAAGCCAAGTTTCCTCAGAGCTTTTTCGTCGTCCGAGTTTTGGACGTTCTTATGAACCAATTCCTCGTCTTGAGTGAGTTCGTTGCTCTGTTGTTCGTTCTCTTCTTCTGCTCCTTTGTTCGGGTCCTTGATGACCAGGGCAAAGAACATGGCGGCAGCAAAGACTTTGAGTGGCTGAGAAATGAGGACGTCTTGCCAAAATGATATCATCATGGACGAAATCCAGCCTTCAGCTTTCTCTTTGCCGAAAGTCAAGCCGTAGAACACAGTAAAGGTGCCCGAGACGGTAGATGCAATAAATATCAGGACGTAGGCCAGATACGCAAACTTCGGCGAAAGGGTCTTTGATTTCTTCTTTTTCTTTTCATCTTTGCCCTTTTCCTCCTTGTTGTTCTTCTCGTCTTTTTCTTCTTCGTTTTCGTCGTCGCTGCAGTCTTTGGAGCTTCCAGGCGGCTCATTCTCAAGTTTGTATTTGTCTCCTTGTTTATTTGGATCCTTCTCTTCTTCCTCTTTTTTCTTGGGATCTGGAGGACGAATTTTCCGGAAGATTGTGACGACGATAACGTTGACAGGCAACACAACCAAACTGCTGGTGATACCGATGGATATCTGCTTAATCGAGAAACTGAAAGGCCCAACGTGTACCGACGTGCCTGATGACGATTCGTCACCAACCTGGTAGAACATGGCGTTTGCCAGCATGGTGGTCAGAATAACAGATAAACAACAGGACAGCCGTTGTACACGCGTGAACGTGCTTTGTGGAGGGCGCGCCACCACGGAAAACCACAAGTGGTTATCGGTGAGATTCTTTCGTGCCTCCGTAGAAAACAGAAGGTTGAAGTTTGTTAGTTCTTCTTTGGTGGCCGTCTGAAGGGTTCTGTCGATTTGTCCATCATCTTCCTCTACCGCAAGCCACCGTAGATTGACGAACCAAGTCTTGGTGTCCGTCTGCAAGTCTCGGACCATAACCCGCTGCAAGAACCATGAGGGATCGCTGCCTTTGTTATTGTGCCAAATTCGAAGCGTCTTGAGTTTCCCGAGGGAGTGGGGTACAGCCAGTAAGAAGTAGTCAACGCCTCCACGACAGAATTTTACCCGTGATGGTTCGGGGTCTCTCAGTTGCCTTGGTGACGTCTCGTCCAATCCACCAGTGAGAACCATATATATGTCAGACGTAGTACCAGAGCCCTTTGCATGACCCGTATAGACTACGATCTCGTATAGGTAATTATCCCGCGGGTCGTTGTCGGGTAGTGGTGTGAGACCAACCTAAAGATATAGAGGTAGGCAGGTGAGTGGGTGAGTAGATAGACAGGTAGGTAGGTAGGTAGGTAGGCAGGTAGGCAAGTAGGCAGGTAGGCAGGTAGGCAAGTAGGCAGGTAGGCAGGTAGGCAGGTAGGTTGGTAGGTTGGTAGGTTGGTAGGTTGGTAGGTAGGTAGGTAGATAGGTGTGCTGGCACTTAATGCTTCTAAGTAGATAACTGGGTAGCAGTTTGGCATTTTATAAACAATACTTAAACATTTAATTAAACAGAGAATAAATCTAACCTTGTCCAAGTCATTTTTATCAGCTCGTCTTGCCCATATGAGCAGTAAGAAGTATAACCCAAATATCACCATCACGACTATGAAGACCACGGGGTTTCTCAAAAGTTCATCGAGGCTGATTTTACTCCAGTCAATTTTGTTTGGAGGAACAAAGAAATCTCCTGCAAAGGACGTAGCGTGTGTTGTGTAGCACTGAGTCACGGATCTGGTTGTTGCAGGACCAACCTGATGCACATTTAGGGACCAATTGTTTATTATGTTGCAAGGCAAGGAGTGATTTCTTTTTTTTTTCTTCTAGAGACGGCAACTTTTCGTGTTGTTTGTTATTTACATAAATCAGCCATGAAGACAACACGAAAAGTTGGCTTCGCTAGAGACCCAATTTTAGAAATTTTACACGTGTTAAGATAAATCAATCAAATTGAAACTTTTTGCAGCGTCAAAAATAAAATATACGGTTTTCAGAAAAGCATTTTCAAATTTTTTACGGAAAGCACTAAAGTGAGAGTTTAATGTCTGTAAGAAAGTTCTAATAGCCCCGGGAAAAAAAAAAAAAAAAAAAAAAAAACCCTCAAGACTGAGAAATAGTTATTCCTTCAAATTTAGGAGATGTGAATATATTGCTACAAGGAATATTTTGACATTGTTTTAAAGTAATAGCAGCCATTCTAAGCCAAAGTGAGCGATTTATCAGTTTTAACACGCAAAATCGAGAGTCAAAAATATTTTTGCAATTTACTCAAAATTAACCAAACATAATTTTTTAAATTCTTTTATATTTTGTTTGTCCGGTGTTGTAGTTTATCATGTTAGTATCCGCTTTTCGGGATCGTTTCCATAGAAACATTGATTCCACTGAAATGTAAATTTTCGTAAACGTCAATCTAAGGCTAATGTTTGGCGTGAGTTTCATCTCAATCCAACTTCGAAAAGTTTGTTAAAAAGCCAATCAAAAAAGTTTGGTATAACCATTACAAAACTGTAGAGACACCTTAAATTCCATCGCCAATTTCCTTTTTTATCTGTAATTTCCTTCATTTCCCTCTCCCTCGAATCCCGCAGGAATCCCGCAACTCTCTCTATAGTGTTTCATAACTATGACCATTACCCTACCCTTAGTCCAGCATCACTGAATTGTCCCGTAGTTTCGTTCAAGAACATACAGGCGGCAGTGAACATTGATATATTGTACGATAACAAAGCTGCATCCAAGTCTCCAGGTTGGACAAAGCTTCCATGGTCGCACACCGCAAGCTTCCAAGTTCCTGCCGCAGTTTTATTTAGCTCATCATTGGACACAAACATCATTAAGGGGCTTTTGTCCGACTCGGTAAGGTTGGCTTCAGTATCGTTGGAAGACAAAGTATAGTTAAAATCATGAAGGAGCTTCGTCGGTCGAGAACCTCGTCGGAGGTACAGAGCGAGCGTTATATTAGGGTTGACTGGAATTGCTTCGACAAAAATAGAACTGTGATTCTTCGCCACCTCGAGCACGTGGTAGTTGCATTGTTTTGGGCTGAGTGGGTGGGACGTCAGGTTGATTTGTTGGCCAGTTTGTTTTATTTTCAGCTCGATAGGTTGTGGAGTGTCTTGAACTGATTTGTCGCTTCCGTCATCGTTGCCAAGCTTGAAAGATATTAACGCCCCCGAGACATCCGAGGCACCATCTGCCCAGCCATATGGGTTATCGCTAAACGAAAAAAGCTGAAATACAAATCATATAGACCTTTGAAGTTGACATGCTCATTCCCGGAGTTTCCCACAATTCAAAAAGACAAAAAGATTGAAAACTGATCGTAGTTTTTGGGAAATACGTGTACTGTGTCTAAACAAGTACAGGAAAAGTTAAATTCTTCAGATATTCCATTTGTTAAATCCATTTACATCCTTCTTTTGCATTTTTATTCACATTTGACAAAACGCTGTTTGTTTTCTGTTCAATCTCCGAAGTCTCCTTAATAAAGCAAAAAAAAAAAAAAAACGCCAAAATAAAGCAACATAAATGTAGTACATAGACATTAAGCAGGATCCCTCATTTGGGGGTGTGGTAGGCGAAAGAAGGACCGGTTAGGGTACTAGCCTCGATAAAAAACCTTCTCCTCCCCTAAAACCAACAATACCGACTGGAAAGCGGAACATGCCTCTGTTTGTCTCACCTTAACAGACACAGATTCTGAAGAGTTCGAGGGCAAAGCACTACCAAGCCCGGCGATATTCGTACCGGAAGGGGATGCAACCTGTTGTAGAGCACTTGCCGGTTCCATAGCTACGGTTATGTTTAGAAGAGGTGTTTGGATGTTGAGGTCTTCACCCGCTACCATCTCCTTCAACAGGACTCCACCGAGGTTATCCAAAGTATTCGCAAGCTCCTTGCTTTGCTTTTTTTGTTCCTCTTTCTCTCTCTATTTCAGGTAATTTATTTCATAAATCAGTTAGAAAAAAATTATTGTACACTTTGCTCACAATCTCGATTCTGATTGGACGAGAGCCTACAGCTCATTAACAATTAGACTTTGAGAGCGAATGGACTATGAGTCAATAGCGCATGAAGCCGTAGGCCAAATGGGCTATTTGAATCGTAGTCCATGAGGCCGAGAGGTCTAATTGTTTTAGTATAAACCTACTAATCGGTCAAATAAATGGATGTAAACAATTTCTAAATTGAGCTGAAATCATTTATTTTTCTCAAAAATTGGCACTTTTCGCTACTAGTAGCTATCACGAATAGACCTCTAGTAGAGTAGCCAATCAGAATGCAGGATTGGTGATTGACCGTTAGTAGGTTTATACTAATTCGTGATATCTGCAGATATGGGATTTATCATGTGTTGCGAGTTCAAAGTCCAAGTGTTGGATGTGCACTTAAAAAATGGATTCGTAAACGTAAAAGATAAGAATTTCCTAAATTTTCAAAAAATTATAATAAAACAATTATTGAATTCGGTTTTCACGTGATATCGTAAATTATCAATACCTCGTGTGTTCCGTGTTATCACACAGCCCTCGGTCTTGATAATAGCTGTTATTACAGCTGCATGCAGATGAGATGTAAATGACCATTATGCATTGTATTGACCCGATAGCCTCACTTGAATGATTCTTAAAACAAAAGATTATCTCATTGCTGGCTCAGCTGTAATAACAGCTATTCGATGTCATGCTCAACCTCATCCAATAATTTTTGGTTAGAGACTGTTGTTCGTGTTTTGTTTACAAATAAACGCACTTGCTGACTGTACAATGAACTCGAAATTTCAATACTGCACGAAGCGAAGCTG
>WUAP02199328.1:0-21278 GCA_015163945.2 Stichodactyla helianthus | reverse complement strand
AAAGCTCTACCACAGGAATCCCAACCAACGAAAAAGCATGCGCAGAAAAGATGCGTACGAATGCACGAGCGCATTACCTCAATCCCCCGATACCTGACTACCTGCTAAGTAGTCTTGTTATTAACTGTTGTAAAAAGAAAATTGTTCGTATGGCAGTCTTCTTGATATACTGCGCTGTCTCAAGATGCAAATTTTGGTAATTCAATAGACTTGTATCTTCATTAATTTACAAATTTCATTGACAGATAGAATCTGGGACCAGCTCTATTAGCCCTGTTAGCAAACACCATGAACCCAAACCAGCGACAGCTGATCACAGAGCGACATCAATATTTCAAGAACGAGGTCAATCCAGGCGATCTTCTTCCTCACCTGACATGCCTTGTCCCAGAAGATAAAGAGGAGGTCCAGTGCGTGTTGGGGAATCACGGTCCTATTCGTGCTCTAGGGGCTCTGTTAGACAGACTGAGACGTAGGAGGCAAGGATTTGAACAATTTGTGGTGGCGCTCAGGCAAAACGGCCTTGATCACGTGGCCCAACTACTTGATCCCACAGGCGAAGGTACGGATGGAAGAACACTTGAGTTCCGAAGTTCGTTCGGAAATTCCGAAGATTCATGTTGTACACAACGAACTTCGTTGGTGAACTTCGAACTTACTTGCCGCGGAAGTTCGAGAATTCGCTAGATATTCAGTCTTCTTGAAGAGTTGATTTTAACGAATTATCGAATTTCCGCGGGAAATAAGTTCGAAGTTCACCAACGAAGTTCGTTGTAAACTTACAAAGTACAACTTAAATTTAGGAATTTCCGAACTAACTTCGGAACTCACTCATCAAAAGTTATGTGAAACGCACTTTAACTTTGTAGTGAGAAGTAATGATTATGCAATAAACTTAGGTTATCTGGCATTTAAAGTGTTATTTAACGTGTAATTATGAAGGCTTGGACACACGATATGCGACGTTGCCTACGACCCACACTGAAAAAAAAACCCACCAGTATCTATTCTTTTGCATTTTAGTTCAAGGGGTAGATGATGTCAAAGAGGAAGACCACTGGAAGATTCAGTTTATCGGCACCGCTGTTGGTAAGTTTGTAGCCAGATTGTCACGTGACGTGGCAGTAAAGGTCACCAACAAACGGCAATTAACCAGTTAAACCCTGGTTCTCACCGCTCTTTCAATTCCAATCTAGATGTCAAGATAATCGCACGTATTTTTGACACCAGTCGTGGCGAAGAAAGAAAAACAGATTACGAGAAAATCGTTGTCGAAGAATTTGAGTCATCCACGAATGAAAAATCCAAGAAAATGAGAAAAGCTTTCCAAAAGGTATCCAATAATTGACACTTGTAAAATTGCGGAGCAGACCATTACAGGTAGTTGAAAAGTATTTGCGCATGCGAGCATTCATTTCGAATCTTTTCCTAGAGCCTGTGTTCTGTTAGTCAGCACCTCCAACTCTCGACCAGTGCTGACCAGGAAAAATGCAGGCTCAGGGGATGAGATTGCGTGAGTTTGTAGAGGAAAATTATGTGAAAAATAGCTGATAAGAGTGAAAACCTTGCGCCTTCTTCTCGACACAGCTAAAGATCTAGAAAGACTAACTTTTGGACTCCACGTTATGATCAATTTAGGATATGCCACGAGGAGTGGAATTCGTTATGACGAAGCAGCTGGGGCATGCTTTGAATTTGTTTTCGGAGGGAGAAGAAGAAAACGAGGAAGAAGAACGAAAAGAAGACAGTAACGCAACCAATGAAGACAAAAACGACAAGGATGAAAGCAAGAACCAAGAGAATGAAAAAGATATCGACGAAGCCGAATCAGCTGAGCAAGAAAAGGATAACAAAGATGGAGACGACACTGCCCACGAGGATGAAAATTCCACTGCGTCGAGCAGCTCTTCTGATAGCGGTGGAGACAACGAAGACTCTGGACCGAACACTGGAGGCGACTCAATCTCTGCGATATTTCGATTAACAAATGTCGATCATGCTAAGAAGTTCTGGGAGATGTACAAAAACAATGAATTGGAAAAAACGCTCCGCAAGAACTTGGTGTTAAACACTTTAATTGAGAAGAATATTATTGAAGAACAGAACGAGTCTCTAAAGCTGAAGTTGATGTTTCTAAAGGAGGATTTCAAGACAATTGTCGAATTTTTTGAAAGTAAGTCTTCTGTGAGGAATCTTCCACCCTTCTTGAGACGCGACGAAACGAGTAGCCTGTATAACAGGCGCAGGGGAGACTTGCACCTGCTTAGTGTCACCGGCAGAGCAGAAAAACACGATTTTTTTTATTTAACTGGAAGTGATACGCCCAAACTATAAGCGTTTCATTTTTTTCACTGTTGCTCCAAACTTGTGACAAAATCTTGTCGAACTAGAGTAAAGCTACTTGGAGATATTCACGAGAATGTCAGTTTTTTTCTGCTGATCAAAATAATTCCTCTCCCAAAGTACAAGGCGTTATATCTCAAAATCGTATTCACTAAATTTTGATCAAATTTGATATTTTGTTCTTTGGCCCCAAAAGAGCGTGTTTACAAAATTTAAATACGGATAGATGTCCTTATAACGAAAGAAATAAAAAGGTTTTTCTGCTCTGTCAGTGTCACCACAAAATTGTACACCACCATTTTCTTTTTTAGATGTTGAATCCGAGCAAAGTCTAGAACGAACTGGTAACAGCTTGCTGTCGCGTGGTCCTGGTAATTTTCTTTTTAAAAAAATTTTTTTAATGGTTGCGCACAGCTTAACTTTCCTGTTCTAAGTTTTTTCTTGTTTGCTTTCTCCAGGTAATGGTGTTAGCTCAGAGCTTGATGAAGAAGTCATAATCAGAATCCCTCAGGGTAAGTTCCACACTCCAGAGCATGACGGTTTGAAATAAATGGTTTCTAAAACCGAATTGAAGCTGATTTTTTCCCACTGATTGCAGTTTGCCTCGAAAGTCAAAGAGACAGCATCTTTAAACGAAAGCTTGAGCTGCGTAAGTACCAGGAAGAGCTAGCAGGCCCGGCTCTGGAGGGAAAGAACTCCATCATTTGTGCACCCACGAACAGTGGCAAGACTTTCGTTGCTATGGAGATCGCAAAACGCCATCTTGAAAAATATAAAAAGGAAGAAGACCAGTTTGGTACGTAGTTTACGTTTTCTACCACGTACGTCATAATGTGCGCCTATAGTATTATTGTTTACACACTTTATATTCTTGTTAAACTCCAATAAATCTGTGTTAAAAGATAAACTGACAATGTATGAATATATTCTGATGGGTGTAAATGCCCCAGCATGAAAAACAAGATCGATGGAAATGGATTCAAACAGCTTTACCTCCAGAGCCGCCATTTTGACTGGTAGAGAAAATGGCAGATTGACTGTCTTTGGTGCGCAATGCTTTGTGGATAACTAGGCGGATTCTTTCACCAATGCAAACGCGTAAAATGAATTTGAAATTGGGAATAGATATAACTCAAAAATTAAAATATTTGTCTACTGTTAATTTTTGTTATGAAGATCTGAGAGGCGAAATCAAAGGGCCCAAGGTAATTTTCATAGTCAGCACTCAGAACCTTGTTCTACAACAGAGAACACGATTCGAGGAGTACCTGACAAAGTACAGCATCTCGGATATCTCGGGGAATAATTCGACGGAAATTCCTCTGGATTTTCTCCTCAAGACCCATGATGTTGTGATCCTGACAGCGCAGATCTTGCTGAACGCCTTGGTGAAGAACAATGTAAAGATTTCTCATATCACGCTACTCATCTTTGATGAATGTCACCACACGAATAAGGACCATGCGTATAATAAGATCATGCAGAGGTACATGGCCATTAAGTACTTGGCAGCGAGCGAAGATCGAAAGCTGCCCCAGGTAGGTGCTTTTTGTTTGTCTTGTTAGCTGCTATTTGATGCTATTTGTACGGAAAACTCACCCCATGTAAAGGAATCCGCAATCCACCACATGGAATCCGGAATCCAATACTTGGAATCCAGAGTTTTAATTTTTCACTATTTCTCTGAACCATGTTAAGCGGCGTCCCTGTTACACTGTACAATTTTCTCAGCCGTTGCGAGGCAAGTTGCTGGAGAATTGCACAGTGTAACAGGGGTTGTCTCGCAATGTTTTTTGTTGCACGCAGCGTTAGTTCTACTTTTCGCAACAGATTGCAGCAACTTGCAACGCCGTTGCACAGTCTATCACCCTTGAAGCAACTTTATTCGCAATTTTTACGCCTTATTTTTCAAGAACGCATGCGCACATCTTCGTACTCATCCAATATGGCGCTATTATGAGCTCTCCCTAGAAAAATCGTTGCAAGTTGCTGAGATCGCGTTGCAGTGTAACACCTCACCTCAAAAACCTGCAACGCTACATTTTCAAGCATTGCGAGACAAGTTGCTGAGAAAATTAAACAGTGTAACGGGGCCTTTATTGTTGGTATGAATCGGCCAATCACAATGCGTCGATGCGACTACCACAGTGTGACAACAGTAAGGCTATGAGTTTGGCGTGTCGGTTCACACTCATGTAAAATATTCTAACGTACTCAGTCGTACGTACCTAAATCATTAATGGTAAACAAAGAAATGATACTAAAGGAAGTATTGCAGCGTTTGGAAAAGCAGATAAAAATCAAGAGTTAGTCTTTTTAAATTCACGCAAAATAGCGTTGGAACTGACTGACAACCGATGTGTTTTTCGGAAGACTTTCCGGAATATTGTCTTTTATTATATCCACATTCACTGGATATGAGCAATCGCGCGCTCTGATTGGTTCCTCTACTACTAGTATATCAGCTCGTATCCCGTGAGTAGAGAAGTAAACAAAATGGCGGAGCGTTTCGCCGACATTATTTCATTTCTTAAACTTGAAAATAATTAAAATTCTATATTTCTGACAATCCAGTGGATGTGGATATAATAAAACAATTATTCCACGAAATCTCGTCGTACATGGCTAATAGCCAACTCGGCGCTGCGCGCCTCGTCGGCTATGAGCTCATGTACGACTCGATTTCGTCGAATAATTGTTAAATATGCGAGTTGTTCGTTATCATATAGATTTTGGGTCTGACTGCCTCTCTTGGAGTGGGTAAATCAACCGTGTCAGAGAAAGCACAAAATCACATTTTGAAGATTTGCGCCAACATGGACGCTATTGATGGTGTCAGTACCGTGAAGGAGAATGTCGATGAACTTGAGTCCAGCGTAACTGGAGGTGTTCCGAAGAGAAGGATGAAGACAGTTGACCAGTTGGACAACATCTTTCAAAAAATCATCACTCAGGTAATTAAAGCGTCGCATATTTTTAACGCAGCTGCTCTGTGATATACTCCTTCATATCCTTGTACTCAACTGATCTGGCATACTCTGAGTAACCGCTAAATTTAAGGCCCCGTCCTCACTAATGCGTTTTCGAAAGGCTCCGTTTTCGTCTCACCAAAAACGCTTCGATAGCTTTTCGTCCACACTAAAACTCTCAATGGGGAATAACACCATAGCATCATTATCTACAAATGCCAAGTACAGACACGCCCGCGATATTTTTGCCATTATGCTGTAAGTGACGTGAGCGTTCTCAAAAGCCTCCGTTTTCGCCTGTCCACACACTAATACGATAGGCTTCCGTTTTCGAAGGTCTTCACTCTGGAGAGCGTGTTCAAATGTTTGCGTTTTAGATCGTTTTAGTGTGGACGCAAGGCCAAACGCACTCAAAATCCATTAATGTGGACGGGGCCTAAGGCTTCTGCATTTCCGTCCACGGCGGCCATGTTGAAAGCATTTAGCAAAAGACTTCTATCATCTACACGGCCGCTATACTTTTCGGTCCTCTTGGGAATGGCTGCAAACGTATATAAACATAATGTTGAGCAACAGCTAGCCCAAACGCAAAGATTTTGTGTATAGTATAAATTTCACTAGGAACGTTTTTCATGAAACAATACATTCACTATTAATAGGTTATGGGGAAGATAGAAAAGGCTACAGAAAAATACTGTGATCCTTCTAATGGAGTACCCGCAGACAGAGCTGGTCAGCATTATCGCCAGTGGGTCGAAAGTCTCTACAAAGATGGAATTGGTAAAGGCAATCGTGACCTCGTTACTTATGCACAACAGTTGAGAAGGTATGTAACTTATGGCATGAAAGGCACTGCGCATGCACCTCCTCAAAAAGGGCGGGAAAAGGACGGACAGCCGCTCACTAGAATGAGAAGCTTGGCGCGAAAATGTATAGTATAGTGCCAAGACTGATGTTTTTCAAATTTCTTTATAACTATCGTCTCTTAGGTATCACGTTTCTCTTATTATCAACGACACAGTCCGAATAAAAGACGCCATGAAATATTTGGACGAGTTCTTCGAAGATCTAGACGAGTCTAAGTTTCTGGCCACGGACAAAAAACTACTCACTTTGTTTAACAACGCTAAGAAAATAATCGAGTCGCGCCAAGATAAAGAGCCCGTTAACCCCAAACTGGAAAAGCTTAAAGAACTCATTTTGGAATTCCACGAAGAAGACAAAAAGAAGGGAAGAAAAGGAGAGACGAAAGGGATTTTGTTCACCCGCACGAGGGACTCTACTGTTGGTCTTCAAGGATGGATTGACGAGACCAAAGAACTGAAAGAGATTCTTCGACCCAAAGCTTTGGTTGGTGCCGGAGATGGTGAAGGTACAGTTAGTTGATTAATGGATATTAAGGCTCGGTCACACGATGCGATGTTTCCTGCGACGTTGCTTGAAATGGGGTAATCGCACAGTGTGTCTACTCGTGTAACTGTTGCGCGTGAGATCGCAGAAGTAAAAACGAGTTCTACGTACAGGTCAGTGGACACACGATTTCTCCCGTTGTAAATGAACGTCGCAGGGAACGTAGCATCGTGTGTTCGAACCATTAATGGAACTACGGTTGAAATATTGAAAAGTTGAGAAAAAGGAATGTTTGATGACTTTATTTTTTTCCTCGTTGCCTGAGGAGGCAGGGGAGTTTGAAGGAATTCTGCTGTGCCATCATTGTCAATCGAATAGGCCCCTTGCACCACGTCGGAATGCAGCTGAATTTGGAGGGCAAGACAAAAGAATCTCAACTCCAGAGAACCAGAAACCTATTGTCTTGCCCTCCAAATTGAGCTGCATTCCGACGTGCTGCAAGGGGCCTATTTGCTTACAGCTTTCAATAGGTCATTTGCATGATGGCATGTTTTACTAACCACTACCAGAATGCTTTGTCAAAATGCTTCACAGATTTTCCTACTCTCCTGGGAATAATGCTCAAATCTTTTCTGCATATTTTTTAGTTGGAATGACGCAAGGAGAGCAAGAAGCAATCATCGAAGAATTCAAAAAAGGTGAAGTCAACATGCTCATAGCGACGACTGTGGCCGAGGAGGGCCTGGACATCGGGGATTGCAACTTCGTGATTCGTTACAATATGGCCGGAAACGAGATTTCGAGTGTACAGTCACGTGGTCGAATCAGGGCGGATGAAGGGAACTATGTGTACTTGAGTGATACCAGATCCAGGGGGGTGAAACGAGAACGACTTAATCAGTACCGAGAAATCCTGATGGTGTCTGCAGTGGCAGAGGTACAGCGGTTTTCACGTGATGAATACATTAAGAAGGTAGGTTGAACCTCTCGTAAAAAGACGAGTTAGAACATTACCTTAAGACGGTCGGTTACTAAAGGTTATGTATACTATAGCTTACCCCTTTTGCATCACATTCAAATGGTCGGTTTCTACAGGTCTCTTTAAAGGTTAACGACCTCTTTTTAGCGACCACTCTTACCATCACAAGCGACCGGGAGATCGGGTGGAGGTCGGGTGGGTCTGCCTAAAAATATTATATCGTTAGGTTAAAAGTAAGACATTCAGTGCTGCTGGCAACCAAAAGAAACCATTTAGGATTTTTTTATTTGCATCAAGTGACCATAAAAGGATAGTCTTGGAATAGTCTTCCAATTGTCTATCTTCTTAGCTGTATCTGTTGATATCACGTGACGTATGACATCATTACCTTCAGATCGAAACCATCCAGAAGAAGGAAGTCCAGAACACTAAAATGAAAAGCATTCTCAGCGCAAAGAAGAAAAGAGGCGAACTACAGGCCGGCGACGTGACGTTCTTTTGCAGAAAGTGCAACACAATGGCGTGCCAGATGAACCAATTCCGACGACTCCGGGACAGCTACCACGTGGTATTGGACAAAACGTTTATCGATGAGAAGGTTCAGTTAAAACCCAGGAAGAAATCCAAGAATGTGGATGGGATACTGATGGAAACCAAGGTAAAAACGTAACTCCAGTTCAGGACACCTTCCCGAAATTCAACGGAGGACTGGAAACCAACTCGTGTGGCTGAATTTGGCGACAAGTTCATAAAGTGTCGCCATCTTGGATTGGATTCTGGGATTGATTTTGGGGATCATATAGAGTTCGTGCCCAGAATTTTTATTTTTTAAATTTCGTAAAGGTGAAATGTTTCTAGCCAAGCAGAATGCACGATTGTGATACAGTTCCGCAAGTTATTTGTTTCATATACTACTCAGAACTAACTGTTTTCGATTGATGTCCGCTGAGAACAATAAACAAAGGACTTGTCCTAAAGAATGCACGACCCTACCTTCACATTAATGGGACGATAAATCACGACACAATATTTGTCGACATTTGCCTATATCTTATATATTTCTTTAACTTCTTCTAAGACCTCGAAGAAAGTTAGCCTGTTTAGTGGAAGTTTTAGTTCCTCCCCCCCAGTCCCGGATATTTGCTACGGAAGCTCAGTATAATACAAGAAAGTCTCTCAAATCTCCACCTTACTACAGATTCAAATCTCTCTCTGCAGGTACACTGTAAAAACTGCGGCGAAGACTGGGGCACCACGGTCAAGATCGATGGCTTCACTTGGCCATGTTTGAAGATAAGCGCCTTCGCCATCGAAACTCCAAACGCAAAGAGGAGCATGTGCAAGAAGTGGAGTGAGTTTCCACATGAGATTCCAGAAGCCCAGCTTTCTGAAATTCTCGAACAAGATGGCAGCTTGGATCTGGATCTTGATGACTCAAATTTCGAATTGAATGATTGATACACTCGCTTATTCTGTCAATAATGTCCGTAGTTATGGCTTTGCAGTTATTAATTATAATCTTAGATTGCATATACCATACAGTCAATGTCACTAACGTTTTCCACCGAAAAAAGACATTTAGACTACAACAGATTTCAATGTGATTTATAGTTTTTTATTCGTTTAAAGGGACAAAAATTCTCGTCATCGCCTTCATATGACAAAAATTCAAATTTAAACGGCTGTAGTTTTATTAACAGTTAACAGGGAATAATAAATATAAACTCTACGTTCACACTGTTTTCCTTCGACAACCATTTAGAGCGAGTTTTTAGGTATCACGTGATATTCCTTTCAGTCTTTTTTCGCCGTGGAGAACGTTAATGACATTGACTGTATATCCGTGAAAAAGTTTTTAAGAAATTGCACAAATTTGCACAAATTAGTAAGTTCAGTAAAGAGCTCCATACAAAATTCTGCACTAATTTGCACATTTTGTTATTTAGCTTTTTCACGAATACATGGTATGCACTCTAATGAATTGCAATATGTTTGCGTAAAGGGTTCATTATACGAGACTATAGATACTGTTCTTGCAGCTTGCAAGACAAATTGCTCATTTTCATTATAACAAAGTTTGCACAAACTATATATGGGCGCGAAGTTTTAAAACCAAAAACCAAATGGTTGGTAACTTTTGCTTAACTTTAACTTTTTTGTCTCCATTGTCCATTGTTCCTAATAGTTCAAAAACAACCCCTAATTTGTCTAGAATCCAGTCCTCATTTTCATGCTAAAATTCGTTAACGCGCATCCAAGGTATAACGATAATGAGCTATTGCATTCTTTCTTTGCAACGCTTCGAACGACCAAGAGCTTTTAAGTAATGACATATTTCCGGGTCCATATATTCTCAGAAATTCCGCTAAAATAAAGCCAAGATTACTTGTTATACTTTTTGTCGCTACAAGACATAATCTGCAAGAACAGATCAGAACAAATGACGCAGGGCAGAACCAAGTTCTGTTCTCCGTGAGTAGTAAACCAGTGTAATGCGGAATAGACCTTTTTCGAATTCGCCAAATACCGCTGTGTTTCCTGATTACAGACTCATTTCTACAGGGTTAGTCTCATTTCAGTGTCAAAATATGCATAAATAACAAATATAGATCGAAGAATGCACGACTTTAACAATACAAACACTTTGAAATTGAACGAACCTTCAATGAAACGCGTGAATATTCTACACAAAAACGAGGCTTACCCTGTATAACGGAGAATTCGAAACTGCATGGGGTATAGAGCTGTTAAGTTGTGACGTATTTCCGGGTCTAATTTTTCAGAAAATGCGCTAAAATAAAACCAAAACGTCTATCCACAATTCCTCCTCCACCTGTAATAAACAGACCTATTCCTACACCAATTCCTACTATGAAGAACAAAGCAAGAAAAATCTTCAAAGAACTGCTTTTCATTTTGGTCCCGGAAGTAGTTTTTCGTTCGAATTATGTCACACATAACAGCTCTATTACAGCACGTTACACGGTACGATATGCAGTAGCAATAATCATCTACTTAATTTGTAGTGTCGCGATCGTTTCCTCGTTTCCCAATCATGCGAAATCCGCTCAGCTAGTTTGCTTACGTAAAGAAATAAACAAAGACAATTACGGATTGCATGACCTGACCTTATATAGCTAGTTCCTCTTTCTTTTTCGCAGGCCGAGGAAATCAATATGTATGTAACACAATGATTTATTCAATGTTTACATCTGATAGTTAGCTTCACGATAAACTTGTTTTGACGAAGATGAGGATTATATGGTCTAAAGAGAAAGTTTCTGTTGGTTGGAACTCCGATAAGAAACAGAAACCGAGAGTAAAAGCGCTATAATTCAGGAAACACGTGTGTTTATGTCCTTGTCTCTTGCCGTAAAGACCTATGAGTCCGGCTTCGTTGTAATAATGTACAAGTTAACTGGTGAATGTAGGCGACATAAATAGGTTTCCTTGACAAGTCTACTCACGGTAGAAAAATAAGCTGGCACTCTAGCTAGTTTTGGGACAAGGAAACAAGTAAGTTGTCAAGGACTGAATACTTGTCCATCTTTGTCATCTAGCTAGCATAAACTCGGAAGTGCTTGTCAAGGAAAACTTGAGAATTTAGAAATATAGCTTCTGTTTGCAGAGGGTCTAGAAGAATGATGGCCGGCCCTTACGCTAACATCTGAATGTGAATTTAGCTTTTAAAAGTAAACTAAGCCTTGCCTAATCAGAGCATTGGCAAATCAAAACTTTATGACATGAGGTAATTCTAGCTTGTATGGTCGTTTGAAGTAGTCACGCTTTCGACTTTGCGAGAAAAATAAATTAAATTAAATTAAATTAAATCAAAATAAAATATAAATGCTAAGTACAGCTATTTTGATGATTTCGCGGCCAGTCAGTGCGCCGCTAATTCGGTGGCTATCACCGCAATGGTCGATATACAAACTTGCTATCAAATATATATGAGTAAAGTTGTTTGTTGCATATATGGTTATTTCCGGCTAAGGTTTTCTTCTCGTCGCAAAAATAAACTTCTAAATTCACGATTCCATTCGGTGTCGCGTGTCGAACGCTTTTTGAGCCTGGCTTGGGAAACTCGACGAAGCAATAATAGAGTCCAATTATTAAATTTCCATAATAATCCATCGGCTTGCTTACTAACTAGCTTTGATGAACAGGGCCAAACATAGCTACTTTAAAAAGTGTCTCGTCTCAATATCAACCGCTTTTCTTATCCAGTGCTCGTGTGCGCATGATCAGTGAAGCTTGCTTGAAACATGCATCCCACATGGGTTGATCACACTTCAAGTTCCTCATATAAATAACCTAGTGCCTGTAATACATTGGGTCTGGGTTGCTTGCAGAATTAGGTGCTGCGAGCAATGGATCCCAGGTTCCAGCTCAGACGGACGCGTTGAGACTGGGATGCGAACTGAGATGGGCTCAGGGTGATTACGTCACAGTTACCAACAAGTCCACCCCGACAAGGAGCCTCCGGGAAGCCCTGCCATTACTGGATATGGTGTGAATAGCTGGCCGAGGAAGGGGGCGGTCGGTTTAGGCTCATCGGTTGCTTCGAGTCACTGAACTTTAAAAGTCTATATGCAAATTATAATATACTTATCTGTGAGCTACCCTGTCTGTAGTTCACTGGCCTTTGAGTGGTCAGTAAACTTCAAACTATATATATTCAAACTATATCAAACGTCAATCTAATTTCCATGATTTCCCCCAATTTTTGAAGAAAGAAATGTTCAAGGCGCGTGAATGGTGAAGGCATGGTTTAGGTATTGAAGAAATATGAAGAATTACTTCTTGCTTACAGTTACTTTTCGGTTCGTGCAATCGCCATCACCGATCATTATTCACCGTTCGCCCCGTCAACCTATTTTGAAATAGCTGTATACAGCACTTATTTCAAAAAAGGTTGTCCCAGCCAAAGGTAAAGACAATAGGCGATAGGTCAATTCAAGACGGTAAGGAATTATGGGCATTCAAGTAAAGACAAATAATCGAGGCCTTTAAAATGGTTTCATCAAATGCAAACAATATTTCTCAGTACTAAGTTCCATGTCCTTGACTAGAATAAGAAGCAGAAATATTCATTCATTTCAGCTATTCTTGGATCTTGGAATGGACTATCGCCTGTCTTGATAGTCGTCCTCCAGTTCGCACTTAACAACCGTTGTCAAGCGTCGTTGTAATCGGTCTATTGCCTATCGCCTTTGGCTGCGACAACCGTTTTTCAAAAATAGATATGCATAGATAAATACCACGCACGACCTCCAGCTCAGAAGACTGATGCTTAACCAATTACGCACACTATTACGCTTCCATCCTTTCGCTTCCACAAACCCATCGTTGAATAACTAACTGATCAACTAGCGAGTAAACTAGTATAGGCTGCGTCGGTGTGTAATGAATACAATAACCAATAAAAGGAAATCTGTAACACCGTGAAAAAAAGAAGAGAAATATACTTAACTTTACTGACGTTTCGAGCTTTCGCCCTTCGTCGGAGTAAAAAAACCCTGCGCATGACCGGTGACACTAGCTTGAAAACAAAACGTATGCACCCATCCTATTGGTTGACCACACTCCAAGTTCCTCATATAAATAACCTAGTGCCTGTAATACATCGGGTCTGGGTTGCTTGCAGAAATAGGTGCTGCGAGCAATGGATCCCAGGTCCCCGCTCAAACGGACGCGTTAAGACTGGAATTCAAACTGAATCGGGTTCAGGGCCAATAAGTCTCGCTTATCAACAAGTCCACTCCGAAAGGGAGCCTTCGAAAATCCCTGGCGAACGAGGGATCATCGTTGAGGCTCCGAATCACTTTAAACGATCAGTCATATGATCAGAGTTACGATTACATGTCTTACGTGATGTAATTCTAATCCTAATCAGTGGTTTATCAACTGCGCGTAAAACGACTTCTTCAGGCATCCTCAATGATGCACAATCTATGTTCATGGATCTTAAAATTTGAATACGAAAAGAGATTTTGGAAAGATGGATGTGGTAGTTTAGGTACGAAACCTCATTAGGGTTAGGGTCTATTATACTCGAGGTATACAAGCCTCCGATCCAGGGCTGGTCTAGTCCCACATTCTCAACAATCCAACAAAGCAAAGTACTGCCAAGTCAACTTGAGGGCTTTTGCTTTAATGTTGATGAGTTTTCCATGTGCAAATTTGGGTTCAAACTCCTTTAGCTGAGAATACCAAGACAATAGTGAAAATTAGCATGACAAAAAAAAAAAAAAAAAAAAAACCGTAAGGGATTTCTGGGAGTGTAGGTAGGCCTACTATCATTATGAAAGACTAACACGCTTACTTATCATTTACTGTAAAACGAAATTATAATTTCTCAGAAAAAGAAAGCACAAAGTTGCTTGATCTTGAGAAACCGATGAGCAAAGCTACAAGAACAACGATGTGTTTGCTTGCTGTTTCTGACCGTCTGAAATGGCTTCCCAAATCAAATCAAACAGCGTTATTGCGTGGTTGCATATGCACAATTTCTGAAAAGCTAGCCATCATTTCTACTTCAGTACAACATTTTCCCCGATACAGCTCTTAAAGGTATCTTGGAGCTTTGATAAGTGGATGTCCCGACTAAACTTACCCCATTCCCCAATCATGACTTCCAGTAGTAGATGATGCCAAATATTTAACCAATGGCCTAATGTGAATGACGCGGTGTTTATGGTTAAAAAATTTTTAATTTTTACGGTTATTTCTGGCATGGCTGATATTAGTGTCCTCCTAATTGTAGTTTTCCTAATATTAAAGTAGATTTACTACCAAATCCTTCATCGTTTGCATAACCTTTGACGTAAAAAGTGAAAAATGTCCATACCCCCGCAAACAGCCCAGAGAATGCTGTGCTGATATTAGCGATAATAGACGTTATTTATGTGGCGACGATACAAGCAGAGACATTTCCGAAAACATTTTCATTTTCTTCAATAGCGGATCAAGGAAAACTAGACTTTATAATATACAAGTGATGTGATGAAACAAATTTACCTGAGCCAGCTGCAGGTGATTTGCAGGTGATTTGTTTTGTTTATAAAATCTAAACTGTTAATAGGTTTTCTATTCTCAGAGTATGGCAGTTAGTGCAACGTGTGGTAACTTTAAAAGTAACAACAAATTATAGGCAACTACACAAGAGCTGCAAGAGAGATGTCCACTGATTTATGAATAAGTTCTGCTTCATCTGTACCAGATTCATCATGTCAATCAAATATGAATTTTAACATACAAGGAAAAAAGACACTGTGATGTTGCGCATGTCATCGACGACTAAAAAGCTCAGCAAAGTCCCACACGCCGCAACATAACCGCAAATCCTCATATAAATACGCTAACACCCGTTATAGTGAACTGGAGCTGGGAGTCTTGCAGCATTAGGAACTGTAAGTATCGGCGCCCAGCGATGAAATATGGATGTCTTGAGACTAGGAAGCGAACATGATAGGGCTGTGTGCGCATGGACAATCCGAGTTATCAATACATCCACCAGGGAGCCACAGGAAGCCCTGTGCTAAGTGGTTTATAGCTTACCGAGGAAGGGGGCGGCAGTGCGCTAACCTGTGTGCTTCCTGTACACTGCAGGCATAGTTAATAGAGCCGCAGACTGCTGATATAATAACTATCAATTCTTGGGAACGAATTATGTCCAAAGATGTAGTATTCTGGCCTCCAGTGTATTCTGGCTTCAGTGGTCAGGGAACTTCATAGCGTCAGACATAATTGCGACCTTACCCCCAATTTTCATTGCTCAGCTTTCAGTGAAGACGGAACCTGCCACCGTTCGGAAGAGGAGTCAGTTACTACGTTTCCCACTCATACGATACCCATTCTTATGGGAGGCCATTTCAGTGTTACTGCATACCGTACCGTGTACGTGCTGTAAGTCAGGGCCCGGTTGTTCAAAGCTAGATTAGTGCTAATCCTGGGTTAACTCTTAATAAATCCTATAGAGTTAACCCAGGATTAGAACTAATTAGGCTTTGAACAACTGGGCCCAGTACCGTACGTTTCCCACTCATACGATAACTATTCTTATGGGAAGCCATTTCAGTCTTACTGCATACCGTACCGTGTACGTGCTGTAAGTCAGTACCGTACGTATCCCACACATACGATAACCATTCTTATGGGAAGGCATTTCAGTGTTATTGTATACCGTACCGTGTACATCAGATGTACATGCTGTGCATCAGCATCGTGCGTTTTCCATAGTCATTTCTACGAAAAAACCGCTCTTTTTTTGAGCGACTTGGTCCAAAATATAAAGCAGCTCTGTGAAAAGTTCTTTCTTTCAAAGCAGAATATACTGTACAGTTCTGTTGTTACAAGTGTAGTCTCAGTTATGGCTGAACGATTGTCCCGGGCTTTAGAGTGGTTTTCTTATGAGTGGCAAACGCTAGACCCTCGGGCTAATTCGCGGCCGTACCGAGCATTAACCGTCCTTTACCGTATAAACCACAACTATATACAGTCTTTTGAAAAAACGTTGTCACTAACTGGCTCTGCGACTACGCGACTAGCCTGAACGGGATTATGGGTAAAAATAATTGAAGCAATAAATTCCACGGGAAGCACGAGACATCTTTCACTGAAAATGAGTCATAAAGACTCTTGTTTTATTCAAGCTGTACTCTCCGTGATTATATTCTATAGCGCGAGCTAAAACTTTATTGCTTCAGTTATTTTTACCCATACTCCCGTTAAGGCTAGTCGCGTATTCGCGGGGCCAGTTAGTGACAACGTTTTTTCAAAAGACTGTATATGCCGTAACAACGCATATGGTGATTGGATGATTCACAAGAAAACGATGGGAAGCCATTTAAGTGTTACTGCATACCGTACGGTTTACGTACTATCACTCATACAAAATTGAGTTTGTGAGCAGACACTGAAATACGCCACAGCTTATACTATTAGACCTATCAGACCGAGTTTTGAAATACGGACTTAAGCAAAACTCGAAAATAAATGGCTATGACATAATGCTATGCTTCACAGCTCATAGCTACCAACAAAATATATTGTGATTTATACGTCACTTGATGACGCACTGTGGTATTGTCAATCATCCAACCATTAAACATTACGTGAATGATGTAGGTGTTACTGATTAAAGATCTTCATAATTTTCGGAGTATTTCTGCTTGACCATAATTAATAGAGTGGCTTGCTCCAAGTTTGGAATGCCTTTCTTAACATGCTTCAAATAAATATTTTGTTAATCTCTTATCTAAAAAATCATATCTTGATATCGCCAATTTCCAACGAAAATCATATTGAAAACTTTTCGACCTGAAAATTAACATTTTAACAAAACAAAAAGGTACCATTGTTCAATATATTTTCAAATATTTTAACCCGATTTCGAAAATTTCCATTTTTCATTCACAAAAGACTAGAAATCTTATGCGAAAACTAAGTTTTTCAAAGAAGTTATAACTTAAAATACACGATTTTTTTCAGGGCTTCGACAACAAGGTTACCCGTTGTCATGACTACCGACCATAAATATTCTCTCTAGTACTCCCAGGAGATCATGAAGATTAACCAAACAGCCAATCAGATTTGAGGATTACTGAGCGTGACTACGTGGGGTACCCCGCTGGGGATACAAATTGTCATGCTGAAAAACGAATTGTACGACACTTCACTTCGGACAAACTGTATTATCTTTTTCGTTAAAATATTAGCGTTTAACACACTCCGATGTCGAGAGAGTCAGAGGATTATTGCTAGATCAAGGATATTGTTTGCTTTTTCGTATTGTTTAAAGTGTTTCAGCGATTTTTTTGGGTATAAAAGATGGGTTGTTGTGGAAAGAAAACAGGCGATGGTGACCAAGACATGGAGATGAAGGATGCGGGAAAGTGGGGTAAGTTGATTGCAGTTTTAACCGATTTAAACCCTTAAAATCATCTAGCTTCCCTTGCCTGTAGATTTTAACATAGTCTAGAGCTTCTGGCAAAGTTGATTTGACAAGATTTATTGCTTTTTTATGTGTTTCCATGACGAATAACCGCGAGCAAGATACGTCTTCACCAAATTTTAATCGCTCCCTTCGTATTTGACTTTAAACTTCTTTTTCTGGCAGCTGTAAATCAATTTGACAGTTTTGGGTATTCTCTATCATTCAAGAGCCACCAATACATCGTGTCATACAAAGATGCAAGCCAGTCATAGCGCTAAAACATTAAATTTTACAAAATCCTCGACCGTAACAAAATAACTAATAACTTTCTTTTTGAAAATTTCAAGTTCATTTGAATTCCTAAAATAATCCTAAAGCTGTTCGTTGTCGTCTACCGTGGATATTTTCCTCAAATTCAAAACATTTACTGGAGTTCTGTTTTTGCATGATCTGTTTTGATTGAATGTTTACTTTTTGGTGTCAGTACGATTTCGTCTTTATTAATATTTTGAGATCAAGACTTTGAATTCTTTAAATAATTTTGATCCAGAGTATACTGTAACAAAACCTTTAAAAACCGCAGAAAACTCCTCAATAAAGATGTTATTTTTGAGATATTAGAAATTGTTAACATTCCTTATTATTACATACTTGGATGTTAATACAAATGGAATATTCGTGTTCAAACAACCATAAACTTAAATATTAAATTAAAAGTTGAATATTTGTTATTGAGTATTATAACACAGTTCACAAGTTTAACTTAATGAAGTTCCAGTATTCTCTATAATTTAGCTGGAAAATTGAGTTTTCCTTGCCCAAAAAGTTAGACAAAATATGAACAGGGAGACATTTCTTTGCATAGGAAAATATATGCATATTAGTTTAGTATAACTTTTGTACTTATAATTTTGATTTGATCTTGGGTGTTTAATGATATAAATTATATAGATCTTGGGTTTAAGAAATCTTAAAATCTTAAAGAACTGTTGTATTTATATATTAAATTTGCATGTTTTCTCAATTGACCCAAAATAAACAAGTCTATTTTATATGCCATGACATCTTGCACTCTCTATATATATACAAATAAAATAAGCTGAAACTTATACGAGGATATATTTCAGAAATTATGGTTGACACAGTTATTATAAGTTAATATAAGAATTAATTTGGTATTTGTTTTGAAGACTTTAAGAAATAGCTTCAGTCTTGAGTCTTTCCTATGGCTGAAGGTCAAATATAGCACAGGTGACTGTGAGATTAACAATTAACCAGCTCATAACTTATCATGAATAAACTGCTACTATTCCACATATATTAAGTGAGATCTTCGTCATTAAATTTCATTTCCCTCCTAATATCCTTCTCATTGAGTCGTGTTTAATGTCCTTTCTTTAGGAAAAGCCAAAACATTTGACCCAAGTTTTAATGGTCCAATCAAAAACAGGTACTAACATATATATAACTCAATACTTCCCACTAGCGTGTGTGGAAAAAAGATAGATTTTGAAAGTGAGGTTACAGGTTTATTTTTCATTGTTAGATATAATCCAGGTAATATAAATGACAGTTTCTTTAATTTCTTCAATTAACACATATTTGCATTTTCGTTTTTCCTGTTTACAGAAGCTGTACAGATATCCCATGTTGTCTTCTCTTTATTCTCTATATTTTAGGAATGCTTGCTCTAGGAGCAGCAGGTAAAAATGACACTCCATAGCATGCATTATTTGTTAGACTATGTTATTCAATTACTGGTATTTAAAACAATTATATAAATTTCTATTGCTTTTTTACTTACAGCATTTTACATGGGCAACCCATACAAGTTACTCAACTCTGTCGATTCCTTTGGAAATATCTGTGGATACAAAAAAGGTTTTGAGTAAGTGTGCTTGATATTTAATTAGGCAGTATAAAACATGCACATTGTCTCTGTACTGTGATATAAACATGCTGGGAGTCATGAAGAGCATGAGAAAAACAAGCTTAGGAACACAACACATAGCTGATCAATCCCAGGTACATGAATCACAAAGACTTATATAGCAGCAACTAAGGGACCATTCATTTTTTATGGGGGGCGCTGGAGGTTTTGTGGGGGGCACCTGAAAAATTTGGCTATGAAAGGGGAGGGCATAGAAAAAACAAGTTGGAGGGGGGGTCATGCAAAACATGGACAAAATGAGGGGGGGCCCAAGTGAAAATTTTATGGAATAAAAGGGGGCCTTCACTGGCTCCCCCCCTCTTGATAAAAATGAATGGTCCCTAATGCTATAAAAATCTAACCAGCGGACTGGTTTGCATGTTTTAGGAGCAGACCCAAGCTGGTGTTCTTTGACTTGACTGAGTGTATTAGCCCTGCTGGCATATCAAAAAATTTGTTTGCATACTCCTGTCCCACAACACAGGTAAACAAACACATCTGAATAAAACCATCTTGGCAAGGGAGTTTAACTTGGGGGGGGGAGGGGAGGAGGTAGGGTGACAGTTGGAGGGAAGGCTAATTTTTTTTTTTACAACTGTTCGCACAGCACTATAACCATGTAAGGTGGAAACAGAGCTGTAAAAAATTTAAAATTTTCATGGAAATTGAAGGTGGCCAAAAAAGCAAAAACAAAAATTAAAAATGGCTGTATTTTTTCATGCAGACCTCTCTGCAAAAGTTGTGAGTTGTTTTCAATAATTTTGTTTGTCATGCCATAATAAACCATTTAATACTGACCAAGCTTGTTCGGTCCGGATGGGGCAGGATATTGGTCGAGTTCTTTTTCCATGTTTGTATAGACAGCCCATAGGGTTAGATCCATACACACCAAAGGAGATCAATATCTCTCCATCCGGACTGAACAAGTTTGGTCTGCAGTAATAAATGGTTTATCATAGGCATGACAAACAATATTAGTGGACCTCACAATTGGACCTCGCAGTTGGTCAATAATCTCTATTTATTCTGCATTAGGTTTGCCGTGAAAAATGCCCTGATTACAATGGATTGGGAGCAACTTTGCCGGCTGCTGACATGGTTTGCCAATATGATGTGAAAGTAACAGCCTCCACAACCACCAAAGTAAGCATTTTTTTGCTCTTTTTTGATATAACAATGGGCTGTTTGCAGGTATTGCATGACATTTAAAATATTGACTCCCTGTTCTTAAAAATAGCATATTTACAAAGAATGTATGGTGTAGGGCAAGCTGTTGCCTTCCAACATACATTCTTTGTAAAAATACATGACTTTGATCATCAACAACTTCGTCCGTATTTACTGGATTGCCCTCAAAATTTCCAAATTTACTAATTTTGGGATGTTCTATATAAATATGCTATTTTTAAGAACAGGGCAGTCAATATTTTAAATGTCACGCAATACCTGCAAACAGCCATTAACATGCTGTGAATGAAGAAATCTTAAACTTCAAAATCAAAGATTGTGAATTTTATCTTAGATTAACAATAAAAGCAATCAAGATCTTTATTATCAAGTTATATTTTGCATAGACATTAAGAAATTCGTTTGATATTTTTCAATAATGAATTCTTTCTCAGGAAAAGTTGGAATTAATTAGAAAAAGAATGTGTGCTCCATATGTTTTGAAAAGTACTGATGGTAAGTTATAATAGTTACTGACAGTAATTATAACAAAAGCTATTTTGTGATTAATATGGTTTCATATAAAACTTGGTTTTAACCAAG
>WUAP02199217.1:0-21279 GCA_015163945.2 Stichodactyla helianthus | reverse complement strand
CGGCGATTAAGTGCCGTTCCGTCATCTTAGGGGTTAGAGAATCTTTGCCGAAGCATCAGGGGAGAGGCTGGCCGGCCTCCAGACCATATAGGACCAACCCCTTGCTCTAACCAGGGTTCACGTCGATTTTGAAAGAGCAAAAAACACTAGTCTATCTGCTGCATTGTTCAAGCCGGTATTGATATGCTAATTGTTTGAAAGCCATAGATCAGTTGTCTAATGCGCTGTGCTTTCAAGAAATTTAGTCAAGCCCGATGGGGATAGGTTAGTACTCGGATGGGTGACCACTGATGGCAACTTGGTGATTTCGAAATTTTTCTCTTGTTTCTTTCCTCTTTGATTTTATCACTCTTTCTTTCTTTCTTTAGTCCTTTTTACCTATTCTGGGAATGTTTAGCACGCACGAGTTGAATCAAACTATTACACTATTACACTATCTCGGTCTCAGTGTAAAGAAAATAAATAAAACACTTTTTTTCATTTCCACTTTTATCTAAAGTGGGCCCCTGTGGTTTTTCCTTGCAATCAAGACAGCCTTTGTGCCTGAAGTTTTTGCTCCTCTGTACAGTAGCCATCTCCTCAACTGAACCACACTGCATTCTATTGAAGTTCTTTGGGAATTTTTGCTCCTGTTTCTTTAGACCATTGTTTTCTTTGGACACGTTTAACGACTCGGAATTTGGTTAAGACGCCATAACAATCCATAGATGCTTTGCGAACTCGACTTGAACCCAGTCCTCCGCTCGATTCGAATCAGCGTTCTGATTGGCTAAATCAAACCACACCCAAAACCCTGTTTCTCTCAGAACATAGAAGCAAATCCTCGTTCACAAATCCTGCCATCTTCCTCCTGTTCTCAGTGTCTCTGGTTTTCGCATTGATGAATTCACCGATCCGGTATTCATTGTTTTACCTTCCTAGTTACTGTTGCTACGCCGGACAAGCTAAAGTTTGTTTTCAATATACAGCGTACGGAAGACACCGATTGCTGAAATTTTTACATGTCTTAAATGCAGTCTAAAGATATATTAAGAAAAATATTGAGTACTACAATTTCTTATTAATCCAAGTTCGTTGGTCGGACATTCTGAATTCCATTGGGAAAACTACTCATTGTTTGAGTGGTCACTTAAGCACAGCCGGGATCGGTGAATTAGTAAATGAAAGATGCACCCAAGGGGCATTTCATTTCTTTGTCGAGAAACTTAATTTTTGGATTAAGGCCGGAATGCATATCCTAGATTTCGTCCTGTGTAAGGGAATCCGGAATGATACTGGATTCGGGATTCCTAGCACGGATTTCTAGTGCTGGATGGACTCGAAGTTCTTGGATTCCGAATTCCAAAAGCCAAATTCCATTAAATCCCGATTCCTTACTTGGGGCGACTAGAACCTTGAACCCTTGAACCTTCATTGAAGTCCTTGTTAACTGGAATAGTTTTTGATTTCTTTCATTGTTCTATGGTTTTTGTGTCTCCTTAACACCCCCGTTAGGAACACGGAATATATAGTAACTTTGAAAGATTATGAAATAATTATTATTTGGATTACATCGCAGCATACTTGTGTTACCAAGGGAAGTAATTCTCAGGGATCGTACAGGATACCCTGTGAGAATTTTCAAAACTTTTCCAAGTTTTTCGAAAGCCCTTTGACTCAAATTTCCAAAACCACACAAAGTACAAAAATAAAGCCAAATTCATAGATCTGAAACATTCAACATACATTTACCAATGCAAAGCAATACGTACACCACACGTGCAGTGCTGACAGAAAAATCTTCAGCGCTTTACAACGAAAACAATTCTTTGCAAGGTATAAGCCGGACAAGCTACAAAAAATCCATAACCTTTCCATAGCCTAGCAGACCAAAAATCAATTTTCCAAATTTTTCAAGGACCCGGAAAAATGCATTATCAATTTCCAAAACTTTCCAAGACTTTCCAAAACCCGTACGAACCCTGAATTCTTAGCCAATCAGAACCTGCGTTTTATCGTTGGGATAAGGTGAAAAAGTAGCCAATCATTATAGGCTGCGTATTGTAACATTAAGATGGGGGTAATTATCGTGGGTACAGGTGTATCAATCTACTCAATAACCAATCGACTTATCAGAATTTACGTTTGACCTAATTCGACCTAAGGGACCAGTCATTTATTAGCTAGGGGGGAGGAGGGGTGGGCTGGTGCAAATGGGGAGGGGATCACCAATTTTATGCAAGGAAAAAGGGGGGCTAGAGAAATTTATGCAAATTTGTCATTGGACATTGCCGATGTAGGAAGGGGGGGGGAGGGTCAGAAAAAACCAAACATGGCACATCCACTTTTGCACCAGCCCTTCCCCCCACCCCCCCCCTCTATAAATAATGACTGGTCCCTAATGCGATAAGGTAAAGCAATTATTAGCCAATCACGTGGCTCGTACTATCAATAGCATAGGGTGACAAAAAATGCGTAAATAAATAAATACTTGAATCGATCACGTGACATCTGTTCGATAGTTTTATTCTCGATTTCGAGGGGCACTTTGCATAAATACAATCACTGCACATGAAAACTATTGTGTTCATGCAAAGTGCCCCTCAAATTTGATGCAAAACGAAATGCTTTATGAGTCGTAAGAAAACAGCGTACATTATGGCACTATTATAAGCTGGGAAATGTTCCTTGGAAATCAGTTATGTTGCGCGACTAGAAAGTGCTTATAGTGTGAGGGGTTTATACCTTTTAAAAAAAGGTTGTCACAGCTAAAGGCGATATAGACAATAGGCGATAGGTCATTCCAAGACGGAAAGGAATTATGGGCATACAAGTAAACAAATATTCGAGGCCTTTAAAATGGTTTCGTTGACTACAAACAATATTGAATATCTCAACACTAAGATCCATGTTCTTGACGTGAATAAGAAGCAAAAACACAAGTCATTCCAGCTATTCTTGGATCTTGGAATGGCTCTATCTCCTATCGCTTATTGCCTATCGACTTTGGCTGCGACAACCTTTTTTGAAATAGGTATATATCGTATATTGGTTAAAAGATGTCACATCAGGCTTGTCACCAATTGCGACAACAGTGCCAGAAAATGCGAGCGAGATACTTAGCAAACTTTTTAACCACGGTAAATATTTCGTGTAAATTTTTTATTTCATCTTATTTAAAAAGATAAATCTAAGCCTTTATGAGCCCTCTTAAAATCATGATCGATCTATCAAAATTTTTTATGTACCCTTGTCCGCATTTTTATGTTCTGGGTTCGACAGGGAGCCCGAGATCGGCTTTAGTGTCGGTATATTACAGGTATATTATTCAGCCACATAAATTAACATCAATATATAAGCCAGCTGATTTCGCCGCGCAAAGGATCGTTTGCCAAAATGAAACGTTCCTAGAACCCAGTCTCCTAAACTATTTTATGCGCGCGGCCACGACGACAGTGAACATTTTAGACACAATAAAACTTAAATTCATTATCGCAATAGTCGAAACTTGTCTAGATGTGGTATTAAAGCTTGAATTTATTAATTAGTTCTCCCGTAGTCGATCGAAGAACATGCTTCGAGCCCCGCCATCTTGAAATTTGCATGGAACGTTTATCTATGCGACAAAAATGGCCCTGATTGGCTAATTTGAACCGGAAGTGGCGTGGCGAAATCAGCTGGTACCGACACTAATGCCGATCTTGGGTCCCCTCTCCCCTCATCTCCTCCCAGAAATCATTGAGATGCGAAAAAATATCTGCCAACTGGCTGACTTATCCAAGATGGCCGCCGTGCTGAGAAAAATGAATTCAACCGAAAAACTTACATTCCAGGTTCCGGATTCCTTTTTTGCCTGTAACAAATTTATCCGCCTTAGTAACAAAGTGACACAGAAAGCCCAAGCATTTGTAAAACAATAGCCCACTTCCGAGTTCTCGACAATGATACATGAAGACGAGGCTTCGTGCGAAATCACGCTTGGTGGCGTGAAACGACTGACATTTCTTTGACTTTTTTCTTTTGCTTTTAAAAGTATATTTTTACGAGTGAACCGCGAACAAATCACTGAGAAAAGAGTGAAAATAGCACGAGTCAGTCGTTTCACACCACAAAGTTCTTGAAAAAACACGACGATACAAGATGCTGTTAAGTATCTCTGAAAGGCGAGTCAGTAGACTTATAAGGCGCGAAACCAAGGCCGATCCTCACGGACGAAAAAATATGTATAGTGGCAGAAGTAAAGGAGCAAAATGAACATTTCTTTGCTTTTTCTCAGCCTCATGGATTTGAACGAATAGAAAAAGCTTTGCGCTTCGCTTTCTTTTGGTTCGTCTTCGGAAAAGCTGGCCTCATTTTGGTGTGTTTTCACCACAACACATCTTCTGAGGAAAGGATTAAGGTGCATAAAGAAACAAAAATAGCTCAGTCTGTGAATAATTTTTTAATAAAGTTTCATGACGTAAACAGCAGCTGACGTCACCTTCGCGATGTAAACATTATTAATACCTAAACTATTTATAGAAGCATGAATAAAATACAATTTGTTTTGGACTTGGTTCTGCCGTTTTGTACTTTTTCTGTGCCTATAGTAAAGTTACGATAACAGGCTAAGCTACAAAAGATTCCTAAATAGCTCTAAAAACACACCAAAACTAAATTTCTTTCAAAATGAAACACAATGAAAATGGCTGTTTTAGCTGTTTTGGGTTTATAAAACCATTCGTACTTTAAATTCACTTTCTGTATTTTTCAAAGCGTGGTTAAACTATTACAAAGACGCTGGTAAATCTTATCATAAAAGCCGAGAGATTCAGGGTCTTAATGCGTGGCTTAGTAACGAGAGTGGCCCATCTAAAATTGCTGGTAACGCACAAAGCCTGTCATATTAACCGTATCATTAGCATAACAGTAGTAAGTAATATGGTCAAGGCCTTTTGCGTAAACAAAAGCTACCGACAAACACACTGAGCAATTACTATTTAATTAAACGAAGAATTCGAATTTTACGCCGAAACCATTGTTGCACGATATTACAGTGGCCACTATACACTCTTACAAGTCAAAACTTTCGACAGCAATATTTATCAAAAAATTTGCGTTGAAATTTGTTGAAAAAGTTAGGACCCGAGAAAGTGTAGTCAAGATGTTTTTCAATAATGTTTGTCAATCTGTGTAAGTATTGTCCACAGGATTCACACCCCCTCGCTAATACAAAAGGCAAATTAATCGGAGAAGGCTATGAAACGAATCCGCGTGTCGTACTCGACAATAGATCTACAAAACAATGAACGCAATATACCGACGTTAGCGGTGACCGAAAGAGAAAGACAAGTGAGAGTAAACTTATTGTAGTTTTAAGTGATAGCTCGGCTTATCCTATGCGATTTATAAAGTGGCTAGTTTGTTTTTCGTCTGACCTCACAAGATAGGAACTTGTTAGGTGGGGAGTGCTTGTCATGCTAGATCACATCTTAGACGTCTTGACGAGTAAACGTTAATCTGGTGTCACGTCCATACTTCGAGTACTTTTTTTCTTCCTTGATCTCGGTAGCCTGAATTGCAGCCGTTTTTTTCGAAAATTTGACTCAGAAATTCTAAAAAGAGGACAGCGAAGTGCCTTAGTCTTACTAAATAACCACTAGCTCACCTTTTGGATTCTTTTTAAAAAACCTGTTGAAACCAAAAACTTAAAAGACAAAACCGTACATAAAAAATACTCATTAAAACTTTTTTAACCTCTTAGATTTGAATTCATTGTCCATTTGCGTGAAACAAAGGCTGGAAGCTGCAGAATTAATCGCAAAATATAGAAATTCGAAGGTAAATGGTCAGTGCTTTTATCAATTTTTAATTCAATCAAGAACAACTTGGCAATATTATTAAATAATTCTCTGACTAAGTTAAGCTATTTCTAGGAATAATTCTAAATTAAAATCTATTTGTATAATATTAGCAACTTATCAAAAGAATTTTTTTTTTTTTTTTTCAATACAAGGTTGTTTTTCATTAATTTTACAATATCTACGCGTGTAAAGCATAAATCTCTCTGCGATTCCTCGAAAATTATCGCGGCACCAGGTAGTACATCTCGCAGTTTGGAATTCCAGGATAAATAACTTGAACGTATCTTACAAATCTTATTTACAATGAATGAATTAAAACGTTAGCTGTTGGTTTATCTATTACATTTTTACAATTGCTATAATCTATTTTGTCCCTTTTACAGAAAAAGAAAAGGACTCGTTAAATTTTCAGAACGTGGCGAATTGTCAAATAGTTTCAGAGTGATCCGATAAACTCAGCGGAAAAAAGTCAAGAATTTCCAACATTTCAAATTCCTAAAATAAATTCTTAGCTACAAGAAAAATAAAGCGTCTGAAATTCAAAATCCATGTCAGAATATTAATTTTCGTCCTTGTGTTTTAGTTGCCGTTAGTTTTTGTTCTTTTTGCCGGTAAATTCGTCTAACAAAGGAGTCGTTAAGTCGCTCAACATTTCCCACCAGTCAAGTCCCAAAAACATAGTTTATAAATTTCGACCAAGATGCTAAATTCTGTTGGGCATTCGTCAGATACACGAGCTAAGATTTTATTTGCCTTAACATAGCCATGTTAAAATTTTCTCCTGTCCTCAGGGTTGTGGAATTGTGCTCCACGCTGGATGCAAAGCTAGGCTTCCACTTTGAAGATACTTGGAGTTTTCGGCAGATTCCCTTCTGTGGTTTTCGGATTCATGTGAACCTCTTCCGTAAGGACTGCTTGCACCGACTGACGAAGCGAGTCCCGAAGGCGGATGGTGTCCGACTGTGGTCGGTATAGGCAGGTTCTCTATCGTTGGAGCGCCAGTGAAAATCAATTGATTGGATTCCTGAGTGTAATACTGCTGTGGGATTCCTTAAATAAAAAGGTTTAATGTTAGAACCAAGAGTAACAATTACATTATCAAATCATCGGTTTATTTGCCAATTATATATCGAAGAGCAATGCAACCAAGCAACAAGATGATAAAGTTAACAACGAAAGATTCCTTCTGAAAAGCTTTCTAATATTCACTTGGATATTGCTCAATGCTGACAACTAATGGGAACGTGATAGAGAATGGTAAACAACAACAACGACGACGACTGCTCAGCTAATTGTGGAAACGTACTAAAGTTACAAGGAAAAAAAACTAGTAAAACTGATCGACTCAAATTTTAGTGGCATTTTGTTGTATTTTCGATGTTTATAATCTAGTTTAATATAGTTTATTATATCTCTTGCCGTGTTTGTTCTGTAACTACAGGATACGCCATTTTGAATGAAGAATTCCAGCTTTCAAGGGCTAAGATTTCTAATCATTATTCATAAAATAAACCTCTTTTTTAAGGGATACAAGTTTTTAGAAGGATATACAGCGCGGAGTAAAATTTGGTTAAAATATTTCCTTTAGCCTGCAAAATGAACTTTAAGATCTTTCAGTGTCGTTGAGGGGATAAAAGAAAAGTACTTTTTAACTTGTAATATTACTGTTAATATGAAGAATATTTATTCAATAAGAAATACGTTTGTCGCTCAGTTTAAGTAGAAAACAAAGACCCAAATCAGAAAAAGAGATATTATGTGTGCCAAATATACGACAAAGTATATGTAGGTTTACACAGCTTTATCGCTTTACTTCTGACAACTCTATAAGTTCGACAAGTTGAACGTCTTTGTTGGTGAGTAAATGTAAATGAGCCTTGTCAAGTCCTCTGTCTTTTCGCGAAATATCATCAAAACTAAGACAAAACAAATCTTTGGTGCCTTGTTAGTTATTTTTTCTGCTTTCCTTGTCCAATATATTCAGCTGTTTAAACCTATTTTTTATGAAATACTGAATTGAAAGACTAAATTACGCAGGGTTCGTAGTTCAGTGGTGAACTTTTTGGCGTAATGAATTAAAATTAGTATCAAATAAACTGTATAAAACTCGAAATCAAAACGAAGAAGACACACTGCGTAACCGCATTTCAAATTAATGTACGATAAATCATTTTAAATGAAAAACATCTATGAAAACGATATCAAAATTTTTAATAAACGATCGTAAATTTACCGCTCTTAAAGTACGAAGCTAAGACCTTAGTGTAGATCTGAATTGCTCTTTACTTTAGGTTTTTAAAAAATCCAAATTCCAAATGATCTAATTTTCAATTCCTTTTTTTCAAGTTAAGCGCACTTAAGAGATCGCGAAAAGTTGGGTCAGATTCTAATAGAATTTGACGTAGTTCAAAAATTTTATCAATCTTAGCGTTAATAAAGAGCACTAGAGCGCGCCTTTGATCTTAAGACCAGGATATTAATTTTAGCTCGCAGATATCAAGGTTTGTTAATCATGCCTCTAAGCTAACACCACACAGGACTAAATTTTTTCATTCTTTGAGTCCTCTAGTAAAACTACGAGAAAGCAAAACAGAAAGACCACATTCAAAAGGTTCAATGACTTCTTATCAAACTAGCAAGCGCTAATTTTACAAGATATACTGGCCAAACCGAAATAAATAAGTTATGTTCTATTTTTCACAGGACTAAATTCTTTCATTCTTTGAGTCCTCTCGTAAAACTACGAGAAAACACAACAAAAAGACCACATTCAAAAGGCTCAAAGACTTCTTATCAAACTAGCAAGCGCTAATTTTACAAGAAATACTGGCCAAACCAAAATAAATAAGTTATGTCAACTAACCTGGCGGTGAAAGATCTGCGCGTTTGTAGTACGGATTTGGGTACGGTGCCGTGCGGTGACTCCGAATGCCTATCTGACTAATACCACGATAAGGTGACGCTGAAATGTGTGGATACGATGAAGGATGGTGATGATGTGAGTATACAGGAGGTGGACCAGCGCAAAACCAACCATCTGCACAAACACACACAAAAAAAGTAAAATGAGATACTTTAGATTTTGAAGCAAAATTGTTGAACAAATAAGAAAAATATGATTAAAGCCACAAAGGACACCGCCGTGTTTCTAATATTCCAACAAAACTTTTAATTATTACTATTATCCTTAATAAAAACTCCTTCGTTATGACTAGAGGAATCTAATCAAGGTCCTTTATTCCTTAAGTGAAGATATCTTATTTAATTGAATCCAACTAAAAATCTAAGCTTTCGAAAAGTTTTCCAACCGAAATTTACTGGTCAATTTTTCCGAAAAATGTTGAACTAACTTATTTTTTTTTTAGTGATAAAAGACTCGTTGAACTGGTAATTTAGACACTAAGAACGTGCAATCGACTGTTCTTTTGAAAAAACTGATTATGATTTTATAAATGATGTTATTAATGAGAACAGACGCAATGAAATCTGAGAAGATATTTTTGTTGAAAAATCCTAAACTATGCTATGTACTACGAAAGCAATTCACAAGCAACCTCAAAAACAATAAAACAATTTGTTGTGAACTAGTAAAAAATATAAATATACTTACACTGCGAGTACGCTGAATGAGCCTCCGCCTGTTCGAATGCTTCTTTCTGTTCTTGTCTAAATAAGATTAAATAAAAAGAAACTTAAGAGATAATTTTTGAGTTGAATTTCTTGGTAAAGAAGGGCATTTGCTGGGGCTGCCTGGTCAGTCGTGTTTTACCTTTCTTTGGCGTCCAGGAATGCCTTCGCAAAAGGATTGTACTTGATTTTTAAGCTTGTAATCTGAGAAAACAAAATGAGTAATCTGATTAGTTTTATTGCTATTCTTTTTCACCCAATAACCACGTTTTCAAGTGCAATTTCACACAATATTCAAACGTAAGTAAAGCACCTCTTCATTTTGATAAGCGGTGACGGCTATAAACTGTGTCTCTGGGAACGAATGCGACACGATCGTCCTGTTATTGTCCGATGCTCCGACTTTTATGATGTGAATACGCGGTTCGTACTTGTGCAAAGAGTTCAACATTATTTGCTGGAATAAGAACAGAATATTCGTTAGGAGAACACGGCGTTTAGACAAGTAATTAATCTTTTTAAGCAATAAAACTTCTTTTCAAGTGGGCTGTCTTTGAGGAACCCTTTTGTACAACATGATGAAGTAATAATTCCCCAAAAAAATCATTCTTAAAGGCAATGAGTATTACCAAAATCATTTTTCAAAAATCCTATTAAAGCTAAAGGCTTTGCTTAGGATATATTCTAGATGATTGTGGATATTTTTGTAAAATTTTTATCTTGATGAAGATAATGGTGACGTCCTGTCCCGTCCACATCTTATCAGATTATCGCTTTTCAACTATTAAAACAAAGTTATCGCTTCCGAGATTTCAAAGAAAACATACCAAAATAAACTACATCTCTCAGACCAAGGCCAAGCTCAGTTTTTACAAAGAAAGTTAACGTTCAGGCGCCATTATTTGAGATACAATGTACGCGAATTATTGTCCTACCTGTCCAGTGCTATTTTGCTTGTTAGTTAGTTTGACTTTTGAAAATCCAATGCTTTGTTTCATCCAATGGGCTCCAAAGTTAGGAGAATCTGGATGAATATAGACGCAACTTGGTGTTGGGGGTTCGGGCTTTCCTCCTGAGACCCATTCTCCATTGACGTACTTCCAGCGATTGCCGCCAACACAGACAAAATCCAAGAGAAAGGAGTACATTGCCTTTGCCTCTAGTCCAGTTACATTAACTTTTAATACCGGGAACATACGCCTGAGGAGAAATTGTCAGAAATAATGGTCAAAACAAACTAGCATTATATCAAGTTCACTGGTTAAAAAGTCTAGTAACTGTCAAGGCTCTTCAAGATACCGTACCTTCCATTCTTAGTTACAATCATCTCGTTGGTCAACGACTTAAATCGTCGCCAAAGATCACCTTCTTCCAAGACTATTTTCACTTGGCTATCATCTGTAGTATTTCTGCTCGCATGATCGGTTTCCGTGTTGTCTTTGTTATCTGCCATGGAGTCCTCTGCAGCCTGTAGTATATGGTTCACACTGAACGCTGAAGGTTTCTTCTCGTCTGAATGCATGACAAGTGCTTCTTGTGCTTTAGCTCCTTACTCTAAGTTGTTTATAGTCCTTGGGCTACTAATACACTGTCACTGAGCCAGATGATCCGGTGAAATGAAATTATGCCTTCCACGACTCAGCGAGCTCTCTAATTAGTCGTCAATGAATAAAAGTCACACCTTGTTCCCACATGTCAGAAATGTAATTAACTATAGATATTTAAATCCCAAGTGAGCAGCCAATCAGAGCTCGTTACTCGCCGAATTTAATCGCGGAACACAGGTAAAGAAATATAGCAATAAACAGTGGCAAGATAAGTTGGACTTGTGTACACAGTGAAGAGCCAATCAAACGCGCCGACAGATCTGTCTTCTTTACTCAGCGAACATAAATGATGATTGAACCTCTCATAAAGTCAAACATTTCCCACAGGGTGAGAAATAATCAGAAAACAAAAGTGACACAGTTTTACCGAAATGCTTAACCCTAGGGGTCAAACCGTTTAACTGGTAAGCTAGAAGATGACAGACTAACGTTCGCAACTACTCGTCTACCAGAAAGAAACTTTCTCCGCCAGAAACTCAGAAAGCGGAAGCTTTGCGTTATTGTCTCTTTGTGGTGATTCGGCGGTTTGAAAACTCATCATGCTCTCGCCAACAATGTTAATCAATAGCAGCCTTTGAAGCGCTTATATTATTCTAACCGGCATTCTAACGCTATCTTAGTATATACGTGTCAGTCAGGAGGACATTCTACTAACGAAGCGCGAGGTTTCCTCCCCGTGACCGAAAGCCACACCAATAAAGTGTCAATTTGTAAAATGACCTGTGTTAAGATTAGATGTTATGCGAAAGTTTGGTTTCTTTGACCCGGTAAGATATGTGATAGGAAGATTCTAATTTTCGTTTGTTTTTGAGGGTACGTCTGTCTAGGACGAAGCTGTAAGTAGCGAGGCCACTCGTGTGATATTACCGTCGCTTCATATCTTCCTGGAAAAAACTGTGAAGCAAAGTACACCGCCATAGCTTGGTAATCCTTTCGCCATCAGCGGCATCTCAACGGATGCCGCAAGCTTTCAGTCACTGTGGACAATAAGCCACTTATTTCAATCCCGATAGTTTTGTTGATGATAATTTCAACACAATAAGTTTGTGTGGTAGCGCTGGACAATAGAGAGATTTAGCATGTTATTGATCGGGGATAAGCGGTGTCCCCACAGAAGACTGCATTATTCAAAAGCTTACAGTAACATGCCGCCTCAAAGGGGCCGGCACAATGTCATTTACTGCAATTACCATGGTCCCCTAAAAACCCCTAGTACAGACCACCAAAAAACCTGGAACGCCTCGAGACCACTTAACTGATTGTCCAAATAAAAGCAATGAGATTGAAATGACAAGATTTTTGTTGCTCAATTCTTAAGGAGGTTTTCTTGAGTAGTTTAAATGATCTTGATGACCTTGATCAGTCTTTCTGCAGAAAAAGCCACATTTATACTCCTTTAATTGAGCAACGATGAGAACTTTTCTTAATTTTCAATGAAAGTTTACTCAAGTTTTTCGAAAATATCTAAGTAAAAATTGTTGGAGGAGCGATAAGAGTGGATATTAAGGAGTTAACAATGGAAGACACAATCGAAAATTGCATCGAAACTCGGCCAGAAAAGACTGACCAAAGATTTGACTATATTTTTCTATGTTCAGGTTTCTTGAATCGGTAAAACCACCAAAAGGGGTGAAAATTCAAATCTAAAACCCACGGCGAGGAAAGTATCAGGTGGACTAAAAGCAATTTTGATTAGAATAGGAGAGAATGTTTATCGACTTGTATTCGTTTTGAAATAACAAAGTTAATGCGTTTTCATTACTGGACCAGTCGAAAGCAAACAGCGGTTTAGATATGGCATCTTGTTTGAGAAGTCAAACCTGCGTTTGTGTGTCAATGCCTTTAAGTTCACATACCATTCAAGCTTCAGGCGATTCTAGGCAATTTTCAAGGGAGCCCAGATGAAAGTGCTGGAAACTGGAAAGTGAGAAAGGGATAAGATCACTCGAGAAAAAAGTTGAAAAAAAGTGTTTTAAAATTTCTTAGAAACAGATTTTCTTCGTACTTTTTTCACATGTATTCAAGATAGCATTTAGTTTTGCTTTTGTAAAGTTTCAAAGGTTTCGTACTTATCGCTGAAAACAATTGAACAAGTGTAGAAAAAAACCCATCGCACGATGGCACTTTCTCATAGCTTCATAACCAAACTCGACTAAAAGGTTTTAAAACACGAAAGACTTTCTCGGAATTAAATATGGTTGGACCCGAATCTAATAACTTTTGGGAGCTTTAAAATGACTTAAATACAAATGTGTGTTAGTGGAATGTTTGTAGTATTGTTTGCTGACGTTTAATTTAGCTTACTATATCTGCTGTGTTAACACGTTGGAGCTATATCCTACAGATCTTTTACAGCTGACCCTCATCAAGATGAAATCAAAACTCATTTCTGGTCCAGATTAATTGAAATCTCATTTTGCTTTCTGTGAAAGTTTATCTGGGGTTTAGACGAGTTTCGAGACTTTGTTTTTAGGATTTAGAGTAGAATGATTCTAACATATGTAATAAGGGTACCAACAACGTGAAAGCAAACAGTAGTACTTCACTTGACTGTTTTGACATCCAAACAATGAATTAGCAGTAAATTCTTTTCTAAAAATGAGCAGTTCTTGACAACTAGTCTATGTAATGTCGGGGTCGATCTGTCTAACTTTCTGTGTTCGTGGTAGAAATTTGCAGGAAGAATTCTGGCATTTTTCGATGGTAGGAAAATTAACATCAGGTGCAACTTAGGGCGGAAATCCAAAATAAAACGAGTTTTCAGTTATTTGGGCCAAACGAAAGAGCTCATTTTTAATTTGTCTAGCTATCTGTAATTAGTTCTCAGATTTAGAGGACCTTAGAGGCTTAAAAAACTTTACAAAACTTAGGAAAAAATGCAGGAACAAGTATTAGAATGCGCAGAGAAAATGTGCGTTTTCGCCAAGTTACTCTTTAGTTAACTTCAAACAAGCACATTTCATATAGCCCTATTACCGTTTTGTCTTCGTAAATAATAAATTCAGTTTACGATGCTAAATTAAGAGATAAGCCCGCCCGATAAGAACAAATTAAACCTGGTACTCAGGGTGTCATGTTTTGCCATATTTGAGTTTGACAACACCAGCTGTAATTTGTGTATAGTTTTTGTAAAGTGTGTGCATTTTCATTACTTCTCTTTAACTTTGAACGCTTCTGTCATTACAAAAATTAATATTAAGACAATTTTTTAAGTCTGAAAGAACTTAGCCTTCCTTTTTATGAAGAATATTCTCATTATTTTGTCCAAATGAGGTGAAACTGGCTCGTAATTTATTACTTCTGTTATGAAAAACTTTTGGTTCTCTTCGCTCCCATGTGTTAAGTACCTCGTCTTGTAATATTAAAAACAATAATATCGTCCTGGGATCTGAATTCTCTCGCTCCAAATAATTGAAAGAAATGACGGAACTCGAAGTGATTAATCCTTTAATGAACTTATATTGCTTGCGGTGAAGTCACTGATAGAACCTAGTGAAATGAGGCTACCGTCCGGCTTTCAGTGGAACTAATTCTGATGTTATTTATTTTTGTATCGTAGTTCAGGCCAGTCATTTTCTGGAAATGGTCGATTTTAACTTTTCTAGAAAAAATGGTAATGAATAACGCAGAAATGTAGAAGCAATTGGAAATAAGTTGAAAACAGTAAGCAGACAGAGGAAGTAGAAACGGAAAAAGAGTGAACGAATGAACGAATGAATAAAAAGAAATCGAAAAAATACATAAATGGACAGGATGGTTTATGTTTGCCGGTAAAAAATGACATTCATTTTGCTGAAAATTTAAACTTAGGTTGCAAAAATGAATCATATTTGCATCATTTTCGGCAGACTTCTAATGTAATGATATAAATATTGATCACGTCGAAGAGTTGATTCTTTTCTTAGTATTATCGCACCCAAACCTTAATTTTGTTTCGTTTGATTTTTTTCTTTCATTCTTTTGATTTCTACTTTCATTTTTATATCCATTCTTTTTGTACGGCTTTTTTATCGGACGTTTGTACACTTGTTCGAGCTGTTTTGGCAACCTTTCAGCACTAGTTTAACGAGAGAAGCAACACGGCAAGTATTTTTGTAACACATGCACAATGACTCTTCGCCTTAACATTTTTCTAATTTCTTGATTAGATGGGACATTTTCTGTTTCCCTTCGAATCAAACTTTGGCTGTGACCAGAAAACTTGGAATAGAAGTCAAATGCATCAGGCATCAAGGGTTAGCTATAACATACGGCTTAAACTACTTGTGCACTAATCGAGAAAGTTGATGAATCCCAGTGAAATCCAGCACATTGTCCTCAAATGTTACGTTCCCATAGCATATAGTCTGTAATCTGCTGCTAATGCTCAACAAATATCTTCGTCGTGATAAAATCATCGGGTTGAAGCCAATAAGATATAATCGGTCGACTCAAAACGGTGTGGAATTTTGTATGCGGGTGCTTTTTATGGCATGCTGAACTTATAACACGCGTTTTGACGCTTTAATGGGAAGCGAGAGTAGCGAAGCAGTGCAGGACGGTTCATTTTCGGTTGTATGAATTCGGTAAGACTTAATGCAGAATGAAAATTTTTCCTTATAAAGTTTCCAACCTTCCTTGAGAAGGTTTTTCCTCTAGAATCTGCGGTTTTCCCCTGAAAACATCAAGTTTCTCAAATTCTAATTCGGGCTAAGCATCGAAAACTTTTATTTTACAAAATATTACTTCTAAGTCCGTTGGAACTGAATTTGTTCAGGATGCGAAGCAAACAGGTCTACTTGTGCCTGTTTTTTATAATCAAACGTCAATATTTTTGAGGTAAGTGTATCAAATGTTCCTATGCTTGCCTAGCGAGTAAATGGATAGCAATAGTTTATAACAAGTTCAGGTGAATTCTAATCCTAAATACTGAGAAATGGAGTAGGGGCTGGCACGGGAATAAATTCGTGCCACAGCCAGCATTAGCAGCGCGAAACGCTAGTTGACAAGCAGAAAATTCTTTAGAAGTGACAAAACAGAATGGAAAGAATTTCCAAGTTTAAAATAAACTCTAGAAAATTTGTCTTTTGAAGGAAAATGTTTACGTGGCGAAACGAAAGGAATAGTTAGGAAACATAATGAGTTTGCCGTTCGCAAGAAAAAATCATGCTTTTAAGATTAAAATTTCTAGCTCTATCATGTCAACTGAGTTGACAACGCTCTCCGTGATATTTGTGCTTCCAAAACAAGTTCAGTTCGAGTTCCCTAAAGACAAATACACGATTTGTTGGACCGCATGGCAAGAAAGGGTTCCATCCGTTTTCCGTCGTTTTTCAAAGAGTCACACTTGCTCACTCCTAAAGCAATTCTATTTGTGTACATACAGGATAGATTAGCGAACTTTGATGTTTCAGTTTCAATTCGAAAACGCTGGTCAAGCAAGTTTTACTCATAGCTACGCTACGTATATACATTCGTATACACGAGTACCATACCAGAGACAAAGTCTAGGATAATTATCTTAGTTGCAGACGTTTTACGAGAAAGAATTTATAAGGATACTAATAGCACCGATTTTACTTCAGATGTTTTGTGTGTTTTGAAGTTTAAAAATAAAACATTTGATGCAAAGCGTGCATGATAAACAGTGATACATCACCCGTTTGCGCCTCATGAAGCCAATTTACAAAGGAAAGAAGACAGAAGAGTCGAGTTCTTCACAACTAAGCCTGAGTAATGGTTTTACAACATTTGAATGGCTTTACTGCATCCTTCGCCTACAACGATGAAAAGACCGGTAAAAGTTGATACTGAAAACAAGATACGTTTAAAAGCTCTTTTTTTTAACTATGTTATATACAAAACAATTATTGTTTTTTCACTGGTACAAGATCATAAAGAAAACAAGTTAGACAGAAAGGCCAAAAACAAAAGACAACCGGGCGAGCATGCTTCTGTTTTGTTTCACTCGACATAGAGTCGGGAATCTAATAAAGTTGCTTTTCATATTTTAGGAACACGATTAACCGAAATGTGGATTTGTCATGGGTCGACTGTGTGTTCTTAAACTAGAGTTTTACTAAGCTAACCTTTATATTTTACCATGCATAAAAAAAAACTATTTTACTGAACAGTTCAAAAGAATTTTTATAGTTCATTTCTGACTTACTCCCTCATACATTTACTAAACCACACGCCTTCAAAGGCAACTCGCCAAAAATACTTTTTGATATTTCCTCACAATTATACTATTCTAAATATTGTCTTTTATTATCGGTATTATCGTATTATTCGAATTTTTTTTCTTTTAATTGGTTGATATCTAATTTTTTTCAATCTTTTATTCCCTTTTTCACTTCTTTTTAAAACACTGTAACTGCATCGCCGAAATAGTTATCTTTTTTGTTCTGGTCTCCAATATCATTAATATTTCAACCCGTTGCAGTGTCATAAATTTTACAAGATTAACCGGACTGAGCCGGCGTAGTGTATATTCTTACATTTTGTGGCAGCCGCAAAAAAATTCGCTACATACATTAGTAAAATCGACTGCTTTTTATTTAGATGTGATTGATATACGTATTCAGAAGAATTTGAAATGAATCTTCAATGACTATAGAATATGATAGTTTATCAAGTACGATCTGGTATCGTTTGACGAACGCCGTTATCTAAACAAGCAGCTGGGCAAACATCAGTTTGACTGGTATCCATGTTTCTATATAGCCACCGGCCCTTCTATTAACGTATAACGGCCTTAATTCTTTGTAACTGGTCTTAAAGTCATTTAAAACCTGTTTGTGAGAGACTAAAACTGCACATGCAGAAATCGTGACTAAAAAAGATTACGTTTGAGAGAAAGTTGACATAATAAATGTAGATCTAGATTAGAGACGGGAAAGGAACAGAGAAAAGTGAGATTAAAAGAAGAAATAAAGAAAGAAAAGAAATGATGAGATTTCCAAAACAAAGGTACAAATCCCTCACGACGAGATAAAGTCACATTCGTTTTTTGAAAACGCCCCACATATCAAGAGTAATACTTGCTATTCTTACGCCAAATCACGCCCAGCCTATTCAAGAACAATCGAAGGAATAAGCTGTACACAAAGCCTTTTCACAGCGCCGCTTGTTTCATGAAACAACAATTTGACCAGGTTTACTTTTCAAGAACAATTGGCGCCAATATTATAAAACGAGTAAACTTCCAATTACCTAACAGTTTTAAAGTCATTTTTCATTATGGAATCTGTCTTTTACGATAAAGAAATGACTCGTCGACCACGAGGTAACAGAACCTGTGTTTAGTGCGGTTTACTTCAAAGCATTTCAATGAAAACCACAGGTTGAACGGGAAGGTTTATTAGTTTGTTTTAACCATGTTATGTTTGTGGCTCGTGATAGCCTTTACCCATTTAAACAAAGACAGAATTCGCCTAGTCATGAGGTCTTTGGAATAGTTTAGGTTTTAAAATTAAAGGGAGAAACTGAACTGAACCTTTTGTAATTACACTGTAAAATGGCTAGGATTTGGAGTGTTCAGAAACGCAGTTCTTATCGTTTACGTAACAGCTATCTGTGCCATCTCTCATGATAGTAATTAGGCTGTGTAGCTAAGCAACTGAGCAAAGCCATGTGTATTAAATATAAAAAAAATTACAATTAAAAAAAAAACCGGCTATAAAGAAGTTATACAGATAAATATAAAAAAAATTACAATTAAAAAAAAAAAAACGGCTATAAAGAAGTTATACAGAAAAAGAACGCCATAGCTAAATGATTATATACTTCAACCAGTAAATAGAAAGAAATTTTCACATAATCAAAATAAATATTCAAATATTCTTAAGAAAACAACTGATTATCTTTTAGGTATTTTTGATGTCAAACAAAATAACTAAATGATAGAAGACAAACAAATATACATCAGAAATGAGTAGAAGAGATAATCTTGGAGTCTTTTTTAGTTTGTGTTTCATTAAGTGTTCAATTAAAGAATTTTGAACATGAATGAAGAACCTGACTACTTCCAGTCATACACCTGCATCAACCATAATGGTGCATAGCAATTTCCCTTCCCTGACCTTGTTACCGCAGTAACAATAGCATATAACACTGATTATCAGTATCTCAGTATGGCAACCATGATAGTAGATAGTGTTCCTATTCATCTGTTAGTAGGGCAGGTATGACAGGATGAGGGCTTTTCTCTAATCCACTGGATATAATTGAATATTAGCTCTTAGTATGGCAACCATGACAGTAGATGGTGTCCTTTTTCATCCGTTAGTAGTGCAGCTATGACAGGATGGGAGGGCTTTTCTCTAATACATTGAATTTAATTGTCTTGTCATTTTTATCCTGAACAGTGGATACCAGTGTTTAAAAACAAAAAAGCATTCCCTTATTGTGGGAAACCCACCACTGGCTGAAGGAGAACAAGGATTGACTGAGAGAACAAAACACACAATAAAACAAAAGGAATCAACTTGCCTTTTGTTTTTGCGTGCTATTGTTTGCTTCATTCTATTGTTTTGATGTCTTTGTATTCTTCTCTTAGCCAATCCATGTTGTCCTTTAGCCAGGAGTAGACGACCCCTTATCATTTCAAATTCAACAAAATTATTACTGACAGGATACCTGTGGTAACTAGGATAGGAAGGACCTGGGTAAGTCCTCAAACACAACAATACTAGGCCATTTCTACACCTGGTATTTATATTTTCATCTTTGGAGTTTCTTAAATAACACTGAATACCTTTAAAGGTTTCTAAAGCTGAATTCATTCACCACATACAGACTGAATAGCTCTCTTTCCATCTTTCAAAAATCATTGATTTTGCTAATAACCCATGATAGCAAGTTGTTATATGTTCTGGAAATGGATGTGTGAAGCCATTTTAAAAGCCTTTAAAAGTTTTCTGAAGTTTAATATACTTACCACATTCAGTATGAATAATTGTCATTCCCATCTACTCAAATGATAATTGATTTTGTAGATATCCAATGCAAGTTGTTAAATGTTCTGGGCTAGGAATGTGTGAAGCCATTTTTAAAAATTCTGTGTACTGGTAACAATAAAAATCTATGTAAGCTTACATAGACTTTGCATTGTTTTGTTCATTTAATAATTGTTCACGTTCTTTTTCATTCATTCATTCATTCATTCACCCATCATTCATGATTTCTTTTGTTCATTCAGTCACATATCTTGGTAAAATAATTCTTCATTCAAAATACAATATCATTCCAGTTTGAAGAATTTGAAATAGAAACATTTAGTTTAACGCACACTAATACAAACACCAAACGGCATAACTCATTGTACAGTGTAAGGTACAATAATAATTTAGATTGCTATGAGTTCCAAGCAATTTTATACCTAAAATTTACCTCAGTCTTGTCTTCTGCTAGTTTGGGGTGCATTTTGTGTCTTCTTGTTCCTCTTGTCAATGTTTACCAGCTATATTTTCAAAGCTCTAAAGTCATACATTAGTTTGTAAACACCGTCTCGACCGCCATTTTGAATTCGTCTCGATTCCATGTGATTTACATAAAGGAAGTGCTGGCCAAATGACGGTCTCAGTGAATGTCTGTCCCATACCCAGATTTCTACCAGTACCCAGTAACGACACCACTCAATTTATTTGAATGATTTTATTAACCCAAACTGTACATATACTGTCAGAACGTGCACTTCTGCCAAGATTATGACGGTTACCCACTAGACTCATCTCAGCCAAATCCTGGTGACGATATGAGAGGGAGTCTGGGATAACAGATTGATAAACAAAATGGCGTCTTACCATACTTTGAATAATGAATGGTTCAAATGATTACAATCTTTCAGAAGTAGGAGAGAACGCAGATTGCCTGCTATATAGACAGTCTCTATGTAGTGGGTTGAAAAAATATCCTCTTAAAGAAGATCGCTTTTGGTGCTGACGTGGTCGTACCCGAAAGGAGTGATATGTCTTGATTTGAAGCTGATGTAGATGACTCCGACTAACGCCATGGCTGAGGCTACGGTCAGCCCGATCAGCAGTACACTGCTAACATTGGGAAAACCTGACAAACAGGAAAGATGTCAAACAGTTAAAAAAGATGTATGATTTACACTGGCACCCTGTTGAGCAAACGTATCATTTTAAAAATTTTACTTCTAACCAGTGGCGGATCTAGGGGTAGTGCGAAGGGGTCCGCTGCACCCGTTTTTTTTCACCGTTTTTTTTTTTTTTTTTTTT
>WUAP02199106.1:0-21285 GCA_015163945.2 Stichodactyla helianthus | reverse complement strand
TAGTATCTATGAATAACTTACTTATAAACGAGGCTAAGCCTGTACAAATGAATCCGTGGTCAAGGATTACAGCGGTATTTATGGAATGCGAAACAGGACTATTAATGTTGCAAGAAATGTTGCATGCAATAGTTTCAGAGTTGGACAGAAGCTGCATCAATCCTGTCATGCAATGTACTGCGTGTAACGTTGCAAAATGTGTCCTAAGCTTTCCAAATAGAGCAACAGGTCTTTTAAAATAAAAAATCCAAGTTCCTGATGGGTTTTTAATGTCTCCCTTATACAGCCAAGAGGAATAAAGGGAGACAAGACAAACAGCTTTACACGACCTTACACCCTACTTCTTATTTTGTTCTTTTGCAAGGTTACGTTCCCTTACATCAAACTCTCTATGAAAGCAGCTCAGTGCTTGGTCCAGTGTTTCTATGGGAACCAACATGTCCTGAACAACATGGTGTTGTTTGTACAGTTGCCTCAGTGTCTCTCCTTGAGTCAACTTAAGGAGGGAAATCTTTGGTGGCATAGTCCATCCCAATAGGTACCTCCAAAATACATTATTCCCAAATGGTATTATGTCCTATGAATATAAACAGTTACTCATAGAATAAATATTTGGGATGCAAGGTAAAATCAGTGGGAAAATACAATATGTAACTGTTCAAATTAATATGGGATGGGGATTCCTTCAAAGAACTGGATGGGGTGACAGGATTTTATGAAAACATTGGCAGGATTTGTGGACCCTATTGTAGATCCAAGTACCTCTAACCTAACCAAGCCAGTATCAGGATTAGAACCATCATTGTCATTATCATCAACATATATAACCATCATGATTTAATCAATACCTGTAGTTCCCAAAAGATCCTCCTTGTGTGACGATGGTAGTAGTGTCGCAGAGGAATATATTCTACTTTAGACCCATTTGTTTTTAAAAATTTCTCAACATGCTTGAAAAACCAGGGCTTCCAGAAATATCCAATGGGATTAACCTACAGAACACATTTGACAAATAAAGGGAACTGCAGAAAAATTGACAGCATACATAATTATGTATATAGTCTCCTTTGCAGCTGTTATTAGTGTCAGTAAAATCCCTCCCCACTAACGGCTGCTAACTCGAGCCAAACATTCTTTTCCCCGAGAATTGACCAATGACGCAGGCTGCCATTTTTTGGAAAGCTCACCTTTTGGCCTTGGCAGATATTTTTTTTTTATTTGGCTGTTATTAACTGGTATTTTTTATCTCTAAGGAATCATTTTCCACTTTGGGATATAAAAACTCAAAAATAAAGAATCTCATATCAGCCTCAAGAGGTCTTTTTGTGTGTGTCTTCATTCATCAAACAAAACAAAATAAATATATTCAGCTTCATTCAAGGACAAGTTGTTCACAGCTTAAAGTCCAGATTTAACGCCAAAGCAGTTCATCTCAATCTACTGATGCATATGATTGGCTCACACTTAACACTCAGAACGGAATGTTTGGCTCAAGTCAGCAGCCGTTAGTGGGGAGGGATTTGACCGACACTAATAATGGCTGTGAAGGAGACTAACATATGCACTTTAATATAATGTTCTTTCAAGAGAAAATATTCTTCATGTGAATGAATGTGGTAAAATTAATGGTTAGATGGAATAAAAGAAAAAAAGAATGAAAATGAAAAGTGAACTTGAGTATGGACTAATAAATGAAATGAGAAATGGAGGGTTAAAATGTAACAGCAAAAAAATGGAAGAATGGATGGGATAAAAAGATGGTTGGGTGGGAAGATGAATGTGTGAACTTATAGGTAGATGGATAGACAGACACTTGGATGGATGGATGGATGGATGGATGGGATGGAAGGGTGGATGGATTTGAGAGAGAGATTGACAAATGGTAAACAATAGATGAATACTATGAACTACACACCCACCTTCTGTGGCTCAGCATTATCAGTAAATGTTCCCGTCATAACCACAGCTTCATTCTCTGAGTAAACCAGTCCCTCTACAAACTCATTCTTCTTCACATTCAGAGACTCTCTTGCAAACACCTTAGGTATCTCAGCCTTACCATGAACAGGCTGGTAAGAAATGCGTACATATTTTTTGTAAGGAATTATTTTTATCTCAGCAGCTACCAGAAAGCCAAGAGTTCCATGTGACCAGGGTATTGAATAAAAAAGATCAGAATTCTCTTCCTAGGAGAAGATAGGAGAAAAAATCTCAAATTAGATAAAGGAATTCTAATGGCAATACTTTGGTAAAGATCTAAATAAATGATAATGCTGTGAGGGCTAGTTGTTCTCCCATAAATAGAAACTCAAGGAGTTCTAATTTAGTTAAAAATTTGGTTAAAAATCTCAGATTTTTGTGGTGTTGCTGTTGCTGTTGCTAATGATCTAACTGTTGTTGCTGCTGCTGTTGTTATTGCTGTGTTTTTTTTTGTTGTTGTTGAAGCTATTGTTGTTGCTGTTGTTATCATTTATTAAGCGTCTAACCTTAGTTGCATGCACAAGGTTTCCATCAGCAAGAATAATATCATACCCAACACATGAATGCTGGAACAGACCATACTTATGTGACGATGACTCAATACCACATCCCATAATAAGACCTCCTGCATATAAAACACACTCAATAAAAAAACAACCAATGAAATGCCATTTTAAGCTGAAACCTCACCTTCTTAATAATATCGAGATGCTCTTTCTATTTCTGTTCATTTTATCACTGGTGCTTGATTTAAGGGGGTTATGGTCATGTGACCTGTTGGTGCAAAAGGTTTATCCACCCCTCCCCCGATAAAAAAAAAGAAAAAATTAATTCTCAAAACTTTGTTTTTTCAGTACCTACCTACAGTCAGATCATCTAGTTCTGGTAGAATGGGTATGGTCCATCCAAGAGGTAGTAAAGACGAAGTCAATTGACCCATAGTGACCAAGGGTTCAACTCGAACGAGCTCCCGTTCTGTGTCTACCTCCAAAACATCCATCAAATTGACGAAGATTTTTTGATGTGTATCTTTGTACTTCCCTACTCGAAGACTAACAGTCATCCAACCAGGTCTTCCAGTGCACATAAGTCTCTTCTGACCCTCGTTGTACCATTTTTTCACCTGATTTTGTATGTTTTGGACGCGCTGTTGATGCCGTTGAGGGCTACTGTAGAATTTGAAAGCCAGCCAGTTTCTGATGTACAAAAACAAGTCGTAAACAACAGAAAGAGGAAGCAGAAACAAGCAAACGAAGATCCAACGTTGCTTGATTATGATGTGCTCTGCTCCTTTGATCCACACGTAAGCGATCGAGAAGGCAATGGTGGATATTAGAGCTAGAATTGAGAAATATTGAGCAACCATTGTTCTTCGTCTACACGTCCATGTGTAGTTGGGCTATCTGTGGTACCAGGAAGAATGCAGTACCTCGACACTGGTTTGACAGACTGTACAGTTAATACTAGTAACCAAAGATTTTCTTATCGGCTTCTATTGTTTGGTACACTAACATGGCTGCGTGATTCTATTCCCACAGGAACGCGTGAAAGCCAAGAATAAGCAAAGAACATGGACAAAATAACGAAATGAATGAATGAACGAACGAACGGATGGATGGATGGATGAATGAATGGTGTCACTGAATGAATGAATAGAGAAAGGAATGAACGAATAGATGAACGAACGAATGAATGAATGAATGAATGAGTGAGTGAGTGAATGATTAAACCTCTTGCGGTAATGAGATTCGTGTATCAAGAAACATCAGTGGTATCCTCTCAAACGTTGCCATCAAACAAAGAAATAAACTCAGGAGAATGACACGTGACCTGTGATGGGAAAACCTTACTTCCAAGGTGAATAGATCTATTATATATTGTATCACTGAAGGAAGGAAGGAAGGAATGAGTCAAGTAAAAGAATGAATTGTTCTTTCAATCAATTGTTTATCATTTATTTTATGTTTTCTGATACCGAGATAGTGCTCTAACTAACACGAGAATACCGAGCAAGAAGATTTTTTTGAAACGCTTAGGACTTTCTCCAAGTAAACTGCTCGCGTGTAAAAAATAATGTTGCTTTGTTCTTAAAACTAAGGAACTGGGATTCACAACAGGTTTTTTTTTTTCCACAACATTTTTCATTGGCTGGGCTTCCTGAGCCTTTCCGCAGAGGATGTGGCGTCATAGTTCATTTGATCGTAGCGCTTCCGTATTAATTTTGATTCAAGGAGAAAAATACTTCAAGAAGATTTTGAATGAATCATTTGCGAGCAGCTGCTTTTATAAAAAGGAACAAAAACATGGATCTATTTTAACATCCTAGCAAGGAGTCTACCTCAAAGTGTCTATCATAATGAGAACAGGTAGGGGTCCCTGCCTTGACGTCACTGATTTTAGAAAAAATATAACATTAGTCGCCGCTTTAAAATTCTTTTTGCTTCGAGGCTTCGTTAAAAATATTTGAATCAAGCCCAGAATATTTTTTTCCCAAACAAGTCAAGTGTTTTGTCACGCTAGTGACCTCATTCATAAACCCGGCGTACAACCGAATATGGTTCGTCAATAATTTTCACTGATTCAATTTATGCACTTTGAATATCGAGCTCAATCGATGCACGGAATAAATACTTCTGATGCTAATTTATTGACAGTGATTATGGCCTAGCTTTGGGAGTGAACCGTCAGTGAAAAAAATGAATCTTACAGATTGGAATTTTCTGCTTTGCTTCGTCTATGGTAAGTCAGACACTATTACTTTCAAGGGTATTAAGACTTTGGTTGCGAAAATAATGCCAAATTCGCGTACTGTAGTTTTTGTGTTACTATGGCAGAATAACTATTGTGGAGATGTCCAGGATAATTCACGGGAAAACACCCAGGTTTATATATATAAACGATAAGCTGTATTACTATATGAATTACAGAATTCAACCTAAGTGATTATCATTTTTGACTGAATATATTTTGCGAAAATGTTTTTGGGCATCTCTGTTCTGGAATAATCGATGATTATCATAAAATATGGAGAAAACACTTGTCGCTTTGAACTAGCACTCCAAACCCAATAGACGAAATGTATAGAAAAGATTTTTCTATTTCAATAGAGCTACGGATGATATGAATATATCACTATTTTGAACGTTGTTTTTAGTGATTGTTATCTGTTTAACTTAAAGGAACGTAATAAAAATTGTGATAATGATATGTATACTCGGATAAAAAATTGGATGGGTGTAAAAATTTTCTTTGCATGTTGCCGTAAAACATTCTTTTGTTTTTATCTCAATTTCATAAAACTACAAGGCGACTTTTCTTTATTAATAATAGCAAAAAGAAAAATATATAAACTTCAGCCTCTTGCAATTACAATAAAGTTTCAGAATCAGGTGTTCAATTTAATCTGTTTTTGCATGTTTTCTTTTAAATTTTTACTGCAATTTTCGCTTAAATCTGTTTTTGCGTTTTTTCTTTTTGTTTTGTTGCACAAAAACCCCCAGGAAATACCAGCTAGGCACTCGTAAGAATCTGTAGACACTGTCTAAACTATACCTTTAATTTTGCAGTACTAGAACAGGTTGTTCAATTTGGTTAATGACAAAATAAATACAAAAAAATGTTTAATTTTTTATGTTTACAAGTAAAAAGTCTGAATAACGCGATGATTTTTGCATATCATAAATTTTTCAATATGCTATTAATGGTTTCAATAGTAGATACTCTACCCCGCCCAGCTCTTGAAGTGATTATTTCGTTGCCTTTTGAAGCCTATATATATATATAGCTATGAATTTATCGTCTGTTCTGACAAATTGTATCTTTTGTTTTTTTTTTGATAGCTTTGATCCCCAGGGCTATGGCACATAGCGTGACCAATGCTGTCACGCTTTCCTGTCACTCATCCTACATGTCTGTTCAAGTCGATTTGAAATACTTCAATCGTTGGCTCGATCCGGGATCTTTGCATCTACGACACCATTCCTGTGGATCTAACCGCTACAACAAGACAAGCGTTTCATTCTTAGTTCCTCTTTACGGATGCGGTACGAGACGAAGGTCGCACGAAAAGTTATTGATTTACACGAATGCTATTACGAACTCCAATCGGAATTCGTCGTTCATATCTCGGGTTCCGTACGTCCGAATACCATTCCACTGCGTGTATAGAAGAAGATACTCATTCATCTTAGCCACTGGTAAAGCACGGAAAAGACACATTGCAAAGAAAACTAGGAAACCACATCAAGAAGGAATTCTACTGTCAGAAAAAACAGCTGGTAAGTAAATTAATAACGCGTGCTGAAATCCATTCTCCACAAGGTTTCTGATAATATTGTTCATTTTTGTTGATTGTGCATCCACATATTTCCGTATAATAAAGGATAAAAGATCTGGAAATACAAATGACGTCTACGGGGTGTTAATTATAAATACAAAACAGTGGCTAAAGTAAATTACAGACGATATTTCCTGTTCAAAGCATTATCCTAAGTTGGCCATATGACTTTGTAGGATTTTTACTTTTTTCCAAATAGCGTCTTCTGTAGATTAGAGATTACACTTTCTAAAAAAAAACATCCAGATGACGTCACATAATTTACATATCAAGATCTACAAACCCTTATAACTTATAAATGGCTCACCATTACTAGCAAAATAAGTCGCTTGCATGATGACTTAATTTACTAATTTAGAATGCTTTGAGTGGCTTCTATTGTCAGGCAAATTTTACCAATTGTCTCTTTATTCCCAGGAGAGTAGGAAAATCTGAATAACAAATTTGAGTAAATTATTCTTTTAATCACCAGCAAAACTTAAACAGCGTAGACCAGAGCGTTTGACTCTCATCCGAGAGTCTCTCAAATGAATGACACTTGAGTGTTTTCCGTTCCCTTGTAACTAAATAAAGTATTTTGGCAGAGCATTCTGGTAGTGAATTGACGATCGTGCAAATGGCCTATTAAACTGTCGTTTATAAGGACTGGGTCTTCAAAATATGGTCGTAAGCACTTTTAAAACAACCCTCTTTTTTCCTTTTTTCTTAGAAACTGATAATCCAGTCGATTCCAGTACCGACTCACTTCATGGCTCCAGCAGGATTCTTTGGCTAGTAACGCTAGGATTGATGAAACTAGTAATGAATTAAACAGATCTAGTCCGTACGTAAGGCTAAGCAACATACGCAGACTCAGTTGAGCTCTTCTCACACAGGTGTGAATAAAGTCAAGTCTAGACTTGCTACAAGTCGACCTCTCGGACTCACAGAAGGAAAGTTAAGCGCGAGCGAAGCGAACGACAAACTCGTCCAGCGAGAAAATCGTAATGTTAATTTGGGCTTTCTGTGTTTTATCAGCGCGCACGAACTAATACGAGGACGAGGACGAAGGACTTTGCGAAAGTCTAAGACAAGTCCTGCTGATGAAGAAAGCCCAACTGAGCCTGTGTATGTTGCTTATGCTCATGTCGAAATGATACACTTCATCGTTGATATGGGAATCATTGCAGGACTTAAAAGCTCAATTTGGACCGCAAGATCTTCTGATCTTTGTCAGAATTTAGTTAATTATATATAAAATTTCAAAATCAACTTCCTCCCCCCTCATTATGAATGAATCAAACTTTGGCGGGAATATTGTGCGTATCCAAACTACAGTTGACGGGCCCCGACACACAACCCCCCTCCCCAAAAAAAAAAAGGATTTCTAAGATTGTTTTAAAATTTGTATTTTTAAGATAGGCAAAAGGTTTACTGTTTCTGATAATTACTAGAAAAAATATCTACTCTTCTTTTTCTCGGCTGGCATCCCAAAAATTCTTTTTGTCATGGTTTTTGGGCTCACATTTCTTGGATTTGAATGAGTGCACAACCCTAGTAAGAAAAATTTAAAGAATTTTAATCTGTTTTCCATTTATCTGTACATAACGAACTAGTAGAAAAGGGATAACTTATTTAATTATGAACTTATATTAATTTTTTGTGTAAGACAAATTGCCCATTTTCGATTAAATATTAGGTAAATTATTAATAATGAATAACTATTTGATTGTTAGATTATAGGATTATGTAAGTTATAACTGCAAAATAAATTAACAATAGAAAATATTCACTTCCCGATGTAAACATGAAAGAGGGCCGGCGAAGACAAAGCAGAATAACTGTTTTTGGTCTTTCGGTATAAGGACATCTATCCGTTTTTAATTAAGCTCAATATAAACACGAAAAAATGTCAAATATGCGACCAAAACTTAGTGAATGTGGTTTAGAGATGTGACGCCTTGTACTTTGGGAGAGGTAATATTTTGATCAGCAGGAAAAAAATGACATTTTCATGAATATCTCCAAGTAGCTTTACTCTAGTTCGACAAGATTTTGTCACGAATGAAACGTGTGTCACGTACTCCCAGTTAAATTAAAAATCGTGAAAGCAGCGGTCTTGTTTTTCTGCTCTGCCGGGCCGGAATTGGGAGAGTTTACTCGAGCCAGGCCGGTATAAAGGCACTAGATCTCGAGACTTATCCAAAAGGTAAAGCCCAATTGTTTGCAACAGGTTATTTATCAATACGAGAAAATGTTTCTAGTGGTTTAGAAAATAGACAAGACATTTAAAGTGAAATATTAACAAATTTCTTGGAATATGAAAATCTAGATTCTCCCTTATATGCGTTGAAAGCGATGCAAGTGTGTAGGCAGCATGCGCGCGTGTGCTCAGCGCACAGTTCCGGCTCAGAGGAAAAACGCTGGTGCGCGTGCGTGAATTTTGTTATATTTGTCAGCTTGTCCTCCAGCTGTGAGAGAACAGCTAATCGAACAAAGCATTGTTAAGATAAAAAAAATAACGTCTAACCATCCCCTCAGCTGGGAGTCACACCCAGTCTTCAAAACTACAACCAACTACAGCCTGTTCTTTTGCTGCCATTATACTCTGTCTGTCTGTCCTGGTGTTCTAATTAAAACCAGACATGGCTTCAGCAGGTTACAGATAATTCGGAAGAAAAGCTGGGAAGGCTAGGGTGGTTTTCGTACGAGTGGGAAACGTAAGGTACTGACATACTGCACACGTACACGGTACTGTACGCAGTAACACTGAAATTAAATTGCTTCCCATAAGAATGATTATCGTATGAGTGGGAAACGTACGGTACTGACTAGCGACCTTACACACCTATTTCAAAAATCGTTGTCGCAGCCGAAGCAACAGTCAACACTCCAAGGCCGCAAAGGACTTCGGTACTTTTTCTCATAAATCATCTTTTCATTACTGGTATTTTCCAAAATATTCGGTTTAACACCTGAACTACCACTGCAGCTTGCCAGAAATATGTCACAAATGCATGTAACCAATGAAGCTCTAGATAATTTTTTTTTTTTAAATCACCGAAATCCTTTGCAGTCTTGGAGTGTTGACTGTTGCCTTCAGCTGCGACAACAATTTTTGAAATAGGTGTATAAGATTTGACGACGGGGCGATCTAGGACGGCTACCGGAAGTGAAATTCTAAAATTCAGAATGTGCTGCGATTCAGGTCATTCGACTTGCTTCCCAAATAAACTGTTCTGGTGAAGCACTGACTTGCCCACAATGGGATACAGGAGAACTGGTTGAAATACTCGAGTTAAGCACATGCTTAATTCTAGAGTGAACTTCAACTATTAAAGGTTGCTACTGACGTAGACGGTACGGTATGCATCAACACTGAAATGGCTTCCATTGTTTTCGTGTCCAATCACAACTACAGCACGGCTACGAATTTGTCGTAAATCGTTTCCCACTTGTACGAAATCCGCTCTATTTGATCCTCGCGGCAACTGCAACTGTTAATTATATTCCTCGTTCGAAAATTAGATTCTTAGGGCCCCAGTCTGTAAATTTAAGATGTCTAGTAGAAAAACACGGAGGTCTGTGTACTGTTTTATAGTAGAAGATATATGAAACAGGCTGTAGCAGTTATGTAGTTATGCGTGCATTTGTACACCACTGAGTTGTTTGGGTTGGTTGAGAGCGATTTAAACCGTAAAACCTTTCTTTCTGTTTTGTAGGACGGTGCTTGAAACCTTTTATGCACTAGGGGTCACTAGTCAATCAAAATCCCCGACCTCCGAGACAGGGGAATTAACCCAGCGAGACCGGAGATTTTACGCGCATTTAGCCGATCCGAGGAATTTAATTAACGCGTAACTTCAACATTCTTAACACTTTTAATAGCAACAACTTCAAAAATTTTTAGCAGCAAATCTTTCTCAGTCCGTACTAAATTTAACACTACGTGAATGTTAAATTTTCCGCCCCGTTTCGGTGGTCGGGGGTTTCAAATGACTTACAATTACAACATTACAACATTAAAAAGATAGATTAATTGAATTTTGGATGAACGGTTATTCGTAATAACTGCCATGAGCGTTTTAAAGCGTTTTAAAGCTCTAAAGTGTAAATTTTTTGGAAAAAAACTTTTCGCTGCGTGGATTTTTTCAGGCATATTTTTCCAAAATTACTGGAAATTTGAACAGCCAATGAACGCACAAGGTTACTGGTTGTCATGGCAATTACTTCCCCGCTACGCCACGTGGAGGCTACCGTTCTTCGTAGCGGTTTTCCCGCTCTGTATAAACCAACAGAGGGGTGGCCAATTGGGGTGTTGTGAAGCCGACAAATTACAATCCCTGTCCACCTACAAACCCTCATAATTTCAAGGCAATTCGAGACTGCCTTTACGACCAAAACGTAAGCTAAATTTTAAGGGAAAAAATTAACGCAATTAATTGTGAACAACAATTAATGCGCTAAGGGGAGGGGTTACTTCACAACTATCCTAAAAGCTAACTCACGCACTCAAAATTTTATTCAAGAAAATAGACCTGCCTAAGAACTTAACCCATAAGATGTCGAAAAAAATGGGAGGGAACCATACCACACCAGGGGGAACTAGCTGCCTGATTACAACCATTCTAAACTGGCTAAACTCAAATACACATGCTACCGAAATCAGTCGAATTAAAAGAAAGTCGAAAAAATTATAGCCTTAGCGCGCGTTCTATTCGAAAGACAAAATACTTTTGAAGTCAATCCGAAAGGACTTCAGAATCGATTCAATATGGAAATTCTAACTTATTCGAATTCTGTGTGAAGGCATCCGAAAGACCTTCAGTAAACCGCGTACAAAATAAATTAAATAACTATAACATGTTAGCTGGAGATGTTTGAAAAATCTCCAGAAGAAAACGTGCCCTTGAAATCCGAATCCCAACTTATTTAAAGAGCATTTATGATCACAAAAAAATTATCGACTTAAGAAAATCTTATGTCGAAAAACCTGGTAGAGCGAGTCAAAACCTAGTGAAATCGACTGGAGATATCCGAAGGCTCTCCAGATAAAATCGCGCAAAATGCTATCCTACCTTACGCACCGCAAAAACAAAAACATCGACTCGAAAAACCTATGACAAAGAATCAAAATTAGAAACCAATCTGAACGAATCGTAATGAAATCGAAGTAAAATCGAAAGCCAAATAAAATCAAGGCCGAATCGAATAAAAACGAACGAAATTGCCGAATACGTTAGTTGCAAGCGTGGGCACATTACCAGATGGAAATCGCTGCCAAACTTTAATTACATATGCCGATAGTCTATGCTAGAATTTAAATGATCAAATTAGGTAATGTTCTCATGCCTACACGCGAGAAAAATAATAGATCTTTACAGACTCACGGTTATCGCCATGTACTCCCTGTATGCTCGGTGACCAACCAGCTTTATTCTTGGACCACGAGATGATAAAATGTTCGATGTTTATTGGAGAAAGAAATAGTCCCACTCCTGGCATACCATGTAGAGAGATCGCCACAAATATACAATGTTCATTGGAGGAAGAGAAGCCAAAAGCACACAATAGTTCCAGATATATTTTCCTCTGAAGCCAAAAGTTCTTTTATCTATCGACAAATTACGAACAATACATGCTGAACCAAGTACGTTGAAGAAGTCTGAAGTCCACACCAAAAGACTTGGATCTGGTTATCCTGCAGTAACAGATTAAAAACTCGTTTTTAGAACTTAAAAGAACATTTATTAAAGTCTACAGTCCAATTCATTCTCCTGTGCCCCAACGAAGCATTTGCTTTCTGGACTCTTTGGGCTCTTGTAATAACCGCACTTATAGGTACATCAAATTACATCGGCCGCGCCGGAAAAAACTTCTGCGTTTAAGAGTAGGGATCTCTATGAATAACCAAAGAAAGTCTGGAGGATTTGCAAAGCCCACCCCATGAATCGGCCCATTATTGGTCTGAAATAAAGCCTGGTTCACACTGGCGACGCAAGCATAAGCGCAAGCAACATACGTAGACTCAGAAGAGTATTGCTCATTAGCGGTTCTTGTCTTTTCTCCTCGGTGATAAATGCAATACTGAGTCTGCGTATGTTGCTTGCGCTTATGCTTGCGTCGCCAGTGTGAACCAGGCTTAACAGTTTCAAACGCCAGTGAACGTCTGTAATTTGGCCAGCAGAGGAGATCGAGAGATTACTAGAAAGGGCCATAGCATTTTTAACTTACCTTTTAGTTGTACCAAACTGATGAAGATTTCCAAGTCAGCAGCTAACAGGTATTTCATCTAGAAGTCTGAGTTTTTCCTTTGATATAAAATTAAACGCCATTATTGATATGGATAGAGGAATATTTCCATCAAGATACGAAGAACAACAATTAACAACAGCAGGAAGAACGGCAGAAAGAGAAGCCTTGGAGGTAGAACGATAACAAAAACGACAGAAGGGACAACGTTACCACAACAGCAGCAACAACAACGACAGCAACAATAATATAGTAGTACTTACATCTTCTAATAGTTGAATATCTGCCCATTCATTTTCCCGTCTGCTTCTCACCACGACACCTTCAAACCCAGTTGTGCGACTTCCTTAAAGAAAGATCAAACACTACACTTGAAAAAAGCGTAGTAGTATCGTATACAATACTCTGGACCTCTCTACAAATGATGGATAAACGGGGAACATAAATATAAAGTTTGAAAGTACCTGGATTAGTAAAGGAACGAAACGCTGTCTGACGTGGAAGATTTCTCCTTGACCTGCAAATAATTAATACTGGGAAATCTTGTCAGAAACTAATGTAAAAAGTCATATACAAATTCTTATACTTGTAGCGATCCGGGTTCGACTCCCAGTTGCTATAGAAACCGAGTCACTATCAAATATATCTTTACTGGAAAGTTTTAAGACTCTGATATGTGGGTTTAAGTTTAAATTCCAACCTCGATGTACTCTCGTTAAAATATAAAGCATTTTCATGACTTCTGCAACAATCTTTCATGAGCTAGATCTGAATGGGTTGAATGGATCATGTTTCACAAAGGCCATCTGGGTTCGAGTTCCAAGATATTTGTAGCAATAATTACGAAATTACCCATGACACGAATCTCACAACTACGTTTCATCTCAATTTGTAAGTTATTCGGCTTGTTCAGGTCTAGTCGAAGCACGGGAGTCGTCGGGATGGGTGCTTATACGCTTCTTCGTTGTACCTAGAAACAGTTGAAAAGATAGAAGGGAAGAAAGAAAAGCAATACAGAAATACAATGGAATGGAATAGCAATACCCATTTTTTTTAAATGTCAAAATCAATACTAAAGACTATAATTGACGAAGCAATGGCACCGATTGATCTGAAAAATATAAATGTATTGTGGTTACTTGATGAAACAAAGTGTAACGGCCAAGAAATACGGTTACCACAGTGACTTACCGGCTTTAGATATTCCTTAAGTTAACATTAGCTTTGGAACATTTCTCTGTATAAAAATAAATCTACCGTTAGTGTCGAGTCTAGATCGTTTCGTAGAATCAGTCTCATTAACAATGTTGTTCAAACTCACCTTGAAAAATCATTATTTCGAAAGAGCATTAAAGAAAAATCCTTGTCATGAAATTGAAAACTGGCAGATAACTTGTGTAAGATGATTCTTCAGGAGTACGGTAAGCGTATGGCATCAAAATAAGGAGAAATGGATTTAATCTAATGCTTTCACAAAATGAAGGAAAATGTCTGTTGCACGAAAAAGCGGTCGGTCGTCCTTTCGTCGTATCTTCTCCCCCATTGGTCGACATAACGAAGTGTCTCCAAGAATTACATTCTCGAGTTCTGATTGGTACTAAAAATACTCTTCTATCATTACTTCCTTACTTCAAGAAAACGGCTCGAGGACGATGATAGAAATGATTCCTACGGATGCATAGAAGCGACAAAGCCATTTCCGTCTTCAAATGCCCCGTATCATGTTTTAAAACTTAATAAAAACATTCCTAGACAATACTCTTGTTAATAGTATTAAATTCGCAGTGTGCAAGTGTACTCATCAATATTACAGTTAAATATGCTAAAATATATTAGTTATACATAAATTCAGTGCGGAACTAATCATCAGTCATGGTACAGTTAATTATGCATCGGTACTCTAAAATATACTACAAAATGTATATTAATACGGCGCGCAACTAATCAGTCATGGTACAGTTCAACATGCATCGGAACTCTAAAATATAATACAAATGGTAGATTAACACAGTGCGCAACTCATACAGTTCAATCTGCATCGGAATTATAACATTTTACAAAATGTATATTAATACAGTGAGCAACTAATCATCAGTCATGGTACAGTTTAACATGCATCGGAATTCTAAAATATACTTCTAACTGTACATTAATACGGTGCGCAACTAATCATCAGTCGTGGTGCAGTTAAATATGCATAAACTATAATATTATAAATAATTTCTTAGAAATCAATTAAATTATATATACTAATCTCTATATTTAAAATTATAAAATTATATTCACATTACATACGTAATAAAGTTATAAACTATAGGCTAATTTGAACAAATGTGTCTTAAGTTGTTTCCTAAAACTACTTATATTGTCAACTAAACGCAAGTCTCTGGGTAAGGCATTCCATAACTTAGGTGCAGCTAACTTAAAAGATCTATCACCTAGTGTTTTCTTTCCCTTAATTGGGTGGTACACTAAGAATTTTACTATTATTCGATCTTAATGAATATGTAGAAGACTTAATACTTACTAGATCAGACAGATACATTGGAGCCAAACCATTTATAGCTACTACTATACTATATATACTACTAGTTGTACATGAATACAGTGCGCAACTAATCATACAGTTCAATCTGTATTGGAACTTTAAAATAAGGTACTAGTTATATATTAATACAGTGTGCAGCTCATCATCAGTCGTGGTACAGTTCAATCTGCATCGGAACTTTAAAATATGCTACTAGTTATATACTAATACAGTGCGCAAGTCATTATCGGTCATGGTACAGTTCAATCTGCATCGGAACTCTGAAATTTACTACTAGCTGTACATTAATACAGTGCGCAATTAATCATCAGTCGTGGTACAGTTAAATATGCATCGGAACTATAAGATATACTACTAGTTCTACATTAATACAGTGCGCAACTAATCATCAGTCAGGTACAGTTAAATATGCATCGGAACTCTAAAATATACTACTAGTTGTACTGAACACAGTGTGCAATCAGTCGTGGTACAGTAAAATATGCATCGGAACTACAAGATATACTACAAATTGTACATTAATAAGTGCGCAAGTGATTATTGGTTATGTTGAAGTGCAATATATATATCGGGACTTTAAGACATACTACTAATTGTACATTAATACAGTGCGCAACTAGTCAGTCGTGGTTCAGTTCCATCTGCATCGGTACTCTAAAATATACTACTTGTTGCAACTTGGCTGAGACTGTCCTTTATGATAGTGAAGATGGTGATGTAGATATGATAGTGAAAATGTATATCGGATTACGAAACATACCAACAAAATCATTCTTCTTCACTGAAAATCCATCGAGCCGAATGTTGTATTTGTTGTAGATGTAAAATTCATAAAGTGAAGACTTGTATTTCACCTTGCCTGTAAAATACACTAAAATCAATAGCAAATGTTAGATGATTAAATAAATGAATCTATATGAAAGTGTACGACAGCCCGAGTTATAATCCCAGTTCCTAGGGTAATACAATGTTTTGTGGCGTTTAGCTCGACGCCTTGGGTTTATGAATCAATTTTTCTCATAAAAGCGCTTGATTCCCATTTGGTTCATCTTGCTGTTTAAACAAATGTGAAATAATTCTTTTTGTGTTCTAAATTTAAATCAAGCAATTAGTTATATTGCTTTTATGCTTTAGATAATATGGGTACGATTCCGTTCCATTGATAAATAAATATATTTTATGTTGGCAGTCTGTATCAATTTCAACATTACTTCCATCTGGTTTTGAATCCCATTGTACTGTACAATCATCTCAGTGTAGCTCTTTTTCAAATGAGTTAAATTATTTCTGGTCAAATAAAGTGGTACCTGATTACGATGTAGTCTTGGGCTGTTGTACCTGAATGCAACTGCATTATTTCCATTCTTATGTATCTGGAACAAATGTAAAGATACAAGTAACAAAGTAATATTGTGCACGATAGTGACAGTCATACAAAAACTGCTAAAGTCACAAGATCTATACTAATACTACTACTATAACTACTATAACTACCTACTGCAACACCACCACCATCACCACTTCTACTACAAATGCAACAACAACCACCAGCGCCAACCACAACCACCACCCACCAATCATTACGACATCCACTTCCAATGGCTTATGGACTTCATCTCATTTTTTCGTCGTAGCATCATCCTACCTGCTCTGAAACGACGTAAAATCATAGAAAGAGCCAAAATAGTGCAAAAACGTATTAGTACATAATTATGATAAAATGAAATAACTATTTAAGAATTCTCTTCGCACTCTTGCTTAAGTAATTATCTGAAAATATATAAGAAAATAATTTTGTTAGTTGTTAAAAACTAGTTTCGTCCATTAAAAAACAAAAGTGAAGCAACTGCCTACCTCAATACACCTTCGCAGCTGTCGCATTTTTTCTGCAATGAGAGTGAAATCTGTAATTAGCTAAGTAATGTCGTAGTTAATACTTTTTCGGTAAATGCAATATTAAGATACATATGCGCAACTTACCTTTTTAAGCGTAGAGACAAACAGTTTCGAAGAAAATAGCACTGCACCACTATTATTTCATAAGATGAAAAATGTTGACCACAAAATAAAAATATTGGCTTCAAGTATCTTCTTCATGAAACGTGCTTCCTATTTATCTTCTCATCGAATTTTGCAATCTGGCTGTTATGAAGTACCAGTGTACGCAACATAAGAATAGAATTTACATCAAAACTAAGCTGTCACAGACCTTCCAGTACGCATTGAACAATTTTCGAATTATATTAAAATACCTTCCAGTCTTACCAACAGTTGCAAGTGCGACGTAAAATAAAATAATTATAATATTAAAAAGTATAATACAAGGTAAAATAAAATAATCTACCAAGTGAGTGTAGTTGCACATTAATATATAAAAAAGAGTTCATCTAAACACAGAACGGTACTATACAAATTAATAGCTATTTTACATAGAAGAGTTTTACATTAAAAAGAGCGGACGAATTTCCCAGTTTATTACACACAACGATCTTATCGGAGTAAAACTTTTATTCTCTATGATGACGCAGATATGAATAATTAAATCACAGTGCATTGGTAATCTAAATATCAGTCCTCGAATAGTTAAATAAGTGTGCATTGGACAAAACTTTACTTGTCAAAAACAAAAAAATATACTTAAATTCAGTGCGCAACACATTATCGCTAATAGCAAATCTATAGGGTATAAATAGTATTTTGTTATTATTATAAGTTCAATTCTACATTACTATAACCGCACTAATTTGCGGTGGTCGAAACGTTAAACATTTATCAAGCTATATTAATATCTATGGCGCAATTATTTCAATCATTGTACAGTTGAATGTGCATCATAACTCTAAAATATACTACTAGTTCTACATTAATACAGTGCGCAATCAGTCGTGGTACAGTTCAATATGTATCGGAACTATAAGATATAATAATAATAATAATAATAATAATAATAATAATAATAATAATAATAATAATAATTTATTGGTTTCTGTAGCGCATATATTAATACAAATTATCATACACGCTTTATGTACAGCTAAAAGTAAATCAAAATTAAACTAATATTATAAATAATAATTTCTTAGAAATCAATTAAATTATATACTAATCTCTATATATTAAATTATATAAAACTATATTCACATTACATACGTAATAAAGCTATAAACTATAGGCTAATTTGAACAAGTGTGTCTTAAGTTGTTTCTTAAAACTACTTATATTGTCAACTAAACGCAAGTCTCTGGGTAAGGCATTCCATAACTTAGGTGCAGCTAACTTAAAAGATCTATCACCTAGTGTTTTCTTTCCCTTAATTGGTGGTACACTAAGAATTTTACTATTATTCGATCTTAATGAATATGTAGAAGACTTAATACTTACTAGATAAGACAGATACATTGGAGCTAAACCATTTATAGCTACTACTATACTATATATACTACTAGTTGTACATGAATACAGTGCGCAACTAATCATCAGTCATGGTACAGTTAAATATGCATCGGAACTCTAAAATATACTACAAATGGTACATTAACACAGTGCGCAACTAATCATACAGTTCAATCTGCATCGGAACTTTAAAATAAGGTACTAGTTATATATTAATACAGTGCGCAGCTCATCATCAGTCGTGATACAGTTAAATATGCAACGGAACTATAAGATATGCTACTAGTTGTACATGAATACAGTGCGCAACTAATCATCAGTCGTGATAAGTTCAATCTGCACCGGAACCTTAAAATATACTACAAATGGTACATTAACACAGTGCGCAACTAATCATACAGTTCAATCTGCATCGGAACTCTAAAATATACTACCAATTGTAGATTAATACAGTGCGCAATTAATCATCAGTCGTGGTACAGTTAAATTTGCATCAGAACTATAAGATATACTACTAGTTATTAATACGGCGCCCAACTAATTATCAGTAAGAAAGAGCAAAAATCTGAAACGAAAAGAATAAAAATGAGATTAGAAATAAATTTAGTTTGAATTTCAAGATAAAATACTTAACATTTGGTTTTCTTTTGCCAGTATATGGAAGTTTGAAAAAATTGAATGCCATAAGTTAATTCTCGTCACTCAGATGTGCAGAAATTGTGGATCAATCATTCTCTAGAGTACGAAGAGTTGGACTTTTCGAAAAAATATAATAAAATTGGGTTAGGATTACACTCTACTTCTTGTTCTTTAGTTAGGTAGAAACAATGTAAGAAACTTTTCCTTAAGCCGTCAATTTTTCAGTATACAAAGTCCTATAATTATGGACATTCTAGTTCGAAAACTTAACTTCATTTCGAAGAAATTTCTGTTCAAACTTTAAAAGAGAAAATTATCCCAAAATTATTTAGTCTTAAGTTAGAAATTTGTTTTGAAGGTAAATTATGTTTTCAAAGCTATATGAAGGCAATAAAATAAGGTTTCTCAAAAAATACGTCTTTCAACTTACCTATATCATGGCTTGGCAGCGAATGTTTTTTTAATTAGGATGTGCTGTTTAAAACCCGCCTGAATAAACAAAAAATTCCAACGAGGAAAATAAGCCAATGAGAAAACTTCCCAAAGGTATGATTCATAATCGACCAATAGGAATCAAGCAACTCTGAGACTGAATAGTTGTACGCTTTCTCCTCCCTTGCTTCACGATGCACGCGGCATTTGAATACCGGGAAATCCAGCCAATAAGAGCTTTAGGTAAAGATTTTAACAATGACCGCTAATTATTTAGAATTGTTTAAGCGACGGGTTAGTTTGAAACTGTCCAAGTGTAAACACGACCATAATTAACCAATAGGGAATCAAAACATTTATTCATGCAATATTGCAAGTATTGCACGTCGGGGTTAATGCATGAAAAACACTGTTGGTCACCCTGTGGATGAGCATGGGAGCGAGACAATTTCGGATTAACTTCGGTTTTCTCAGATAGGAATTTCTATATAGCAGCGAGTTATTTGTTGAGATAATTGCCATTTTTAGTTGATAACTTATTGGGTTATTTTTAATGTGGGGTGTTAAGCTGTCCTGAGCACGAAATTTCAAAAAATAACTAAAAAGGCGAAAAATGCCTATCACGAACCGAAGTTGCACGAAACTGCCTCGCTTGCTTGCATGCTCATCCACAGGGTGACCAACAACGTTTGTCATTTACCCAGGAATGTGCTATTAGGCCCAGTCCTGGCCCAGTCTAATTCGCCTTTCCAAAATTCAAAGAAAGACTCTGCGTTAACGGCCAGATGATCTGACTAGGCGCGCAAAGCAGGATTTCTGGGAACGAAAAAAGAATCAATCCCAACCAACATCGCGCGCTTAGTTTATAATATTTTTGTGCCGGCCATGTTGAAAATGTGGCGAGAAAGTCGTGAAGTTTCTGGTTAAAAACTCTTTTTGTATACTAAACGATGTACTCAAACCGAAGAAACTGAGAATTTACAAAGTTAAGACTGATGTACAGCTGATGGAGTGGATTATACCTTGACATTTCTCTAGTAAAATGTCTAAAACTGTCTCAGATCAAGCTTTTTACGCCGCTAAAACTGTCAGTGAAAAGATCCCTCGTATTACTTGTAAGGTTTAAAAGACATCATTGATGTTGCCAGTTCATTTATCTACTCGTATTCATTGTATTGTTGTATATGTTCGATTCACACCTTGATTACTAATAAATCCATTTTTTGTGAATTTGTGTGTTTTGAGTTCTGTTTACGCGTTTAAGTGCTCATTCCTTACCCTCAAGCCACGAGCAATAATCCAGTAAGGACAACTAAATTTCCAGTATCATTTGATTAACATAGTCCGTAAAGTAGAAATATTTTTATACATCAAATACCAAATTAAATATTTTGTTTCCTGCACATAGAATTTTGATTTTTTGCTCAACCATAAATTCGCGCCCGTAGGACGTATGGGATTAATTCTTTTCGATCCCACGATTCGCAATCTGATTGGCTAATCGTTTTTTGCCAGATCACCTGGACCCTATTTACGTCCCCAAAATCAATCCCAGAATCCAATGCAAGATGGCGTACCTTTTACTCTTGTCCCCAACTTTAGCCCCACAATAGACCTAATCGGCTAACGCGTTGCTATGTACGTTTCTACACAATAGACCACTTTCGATATATGGTTGAGTGATTACACACAATAAGAACCGAATCGAGGCTCCGGGGAATAACAA
>WUAP02198995.1:0-21288 GCA_015163945.2 Stichodactyla helianthus | reverse complement strand
GGTTCTTAAGTCTTGCGGATAATGAACGAACAATATGTTGACACGCACTCAGAGCACTGAGGATAAGGTTGGGTTTTCAGCTTTTAATATATAGCTAATTCACTTAACGTTGTCGCTTAAAAAAACCCTAAAGATTAATTGAGAGTGGAATCATGAAATTTTTTTCACCGTGACATTATTACAACAGTAAGAAACTCACTGAATGCCTGCAAATTCTACAACTTGGACATATATTCCTTAATTGTTAGATAGCCTACAGCGAAGTTTGTTAGTAAATAAAAGATAAAAAGCGTTTAGGCTTTTTTCAGGGACAAAGTTAATTGAACTAGCTATATAGCTATTTCAAAAAAGGTCGACGGGGCGAACGGCGAATGGTGATCGGTGATTGGCGATTGCACGACCAAAAGGAACTTTGGAGCAATAGGAATTTCCATTCAGCGAAGACCTTGAGCAGAATTGTTTAGATATTTAAGAAATGAATATGAAGAAATTCTTAATTCTTTCAAAGTGGGATGCGAATGCGCTTAAAAATATCATACGTTTTTGATTAGATTTGCTCCGACGTATGCCAAATACCGTTTTAAAATTGCGCTATATATCTCCTAATCATCTATGTCACGTGATACATTTGTCCTATCTTGTCTTTTCCAAGTGAGGTTTAATGCATCTCAAGTACACACTTAAGATGTTTGTATGACTGTGCATAATATGAAAGGAAATAAACTTATAAAAATTGCGCACCTCATGTCAAGTTTGGGAGTTGGTCCTAATGTCTGCTTACGATATCGCGGATACGAAAGTAGTAGAGCAGATTTCGTATGAATCTGAAAAGCTCGGTGTTTTCTACAATTTTGACGCGCCTTGAAGTGCCTTGAGCGTGCCACGACCGTGTTCGTGCCGTGAGCTTTTCATAGTCATACGAAATCTGTTCTAATCTAGAATTTCGCACGCCTTAGGTTTATAGTCGCAAACAAAGTATATCAACTCGGTCATTTTTCTTAAAGAAGATTTGATCTTATGAGTAGAAAACGCTACCGCAGCCGTAACGTTCTGTACCGTAGCCGTGACCACAGGTTGCATTGTGATTGGTTGATTTTATGCGAAACAATGTGAAGGCATTTCAGTGTTACCGCGCACCGTAACGTGTACGTGCTGTAGGTCAGTAACGTACCGTTCCCCACTTATGCTTTCGAGCCGTTGATAATATTATAAATACACCTTGAAACTCAGTTTTACACGCTGATTATAAGCACTGATATAATTCTAAATCCGATGTATTATAACATATGTCTCTCAAAGAAAAAAATGCGCACACAAAGGAACCATGACAAAAAGTTCAATTATTGTATAATGTTAACGATTCTTAGAGTCGACAATTCAGACACTTTTATTGCACCCAAAGCTAAATGGGATATCTATTCACAAAACAGCAGGAATAAGATACACAAAAAGATATACTATAAGCGCGCTTCAAGGCTACAGTGTATTTCTTATTGTAATAATGATACGTCTTCGGTAAGATAAACATCTTAAACCCCTATTGCACCTAACGTTATATTTAGGAGAAAACGTTTTCAAAAATCAAAGCGAGTAACCCTGATTGGATGATGATTATATTAGCTATTGCATGAAACTCCTCATATGCCGGTCGAAGACCTTTTTTCTCAAAGGTTGCGCACTCAAAATCACCGAAACATTTGTACCCAAAATCATCAAGAAATTTGAGTTGCGCACTCAAACCAACAAGAAATTTAACGAGCCACGATAGCAGACCAGGAGTTGTGGATTCAATATTAGCATACAGTTCTTACTTCTGGTTCTTACCGAAATTCTCCAAAATTACATTCATAAAAATGATAATTCTCCTCTCAAAGGGCCACTGATAGTCCAAAATAGGCCAATTTTAAGTGAAAATACGACAATATTTTTACAATTTGTCCTTTTTTGATTCTAAGGCAACTTTGAAAAAAGGTTTAATAACGGCCACAAAAAGCATGCCAAAAAATGTCGGAAAATGCTGACATAAAAGTTATTTATACTAAAAAATAATTGACATGCCAACAATGGGAACGTGAATTTTCTTGTTCTTCAGCCATTAACGACAGGAAATCCTTTAGTCTTGTGACTACTACATGATGTGTTGACATCGTTATATATCTGCAAGTAAATTACAATAGCACATGTGAAATCCACTCGTAAAACCACGATCACAAAACCATACGGATCACCTAACATGTTTGTGAACAGTGGAATGGCTTAAGGCATTTAGTTTGGATAATAGATTCATTTATTATATCGGATAATAGTTTCTTTACTTTGTGGTGCTGTCCTCCAGGTTGAAATGCGTTGGAAATTGCTGCAAGGGGTCTATATTTTCCCATTTTAAATCATTTCTAAAGAAGTTGACTATAACCGTGGGACAAGGCGTTTGAATTTGGTGCAATGTGCAAATTGTGGAGGCATTCAGGCTAACTAAAGACTGTAAATCCAAATCAATCATTAATTTGGATGAGCGAGAAAAAATTGAAAGTAATCGCGTGGGTAGTATCATCGTGTACCGACGAACCAAAAGAACTTTTTTATCCTCTCACTCACGTAAGGTAAAAGAATGTCTGTAACATGAAGAAACGATGTTTTAGAAAATGCAGCAAAAATCTTCACAGAACTGCTTTTCCTTTTAAACTTTCACACGACTGACGTCAGACTTGACATCGAGGCTTTTGTTTAAGCTAGAGGTTTTCCCCTCAAATCATCACGCAAGCCTATATTTCTGATATCATCCCATCATCACCACTCTGATGACGTGTAGCTATTTAAAGACAGCAGGAAGATAAGAGAAGTTGTAATGACTAAAGACAAAATATTTTATCGATGATGATATCATAAAATAGAATTTTCTTTAGTCTGTATGTTGGCTCCTGAGGCAATCATAACTAAGAACTCCGATGGCAACCGGAAATAAAAATGTTACAATCAGTTGCGTGACAAACATTACATCATCAAATGAAGTATGACCCCAAAACGAAATAAAAAATTCCTTAAATTTAAAACACAAAGGCGAATTTCAAACCTGTCAGACAATCAACAAAGGTGAATGTGATTGTGATTGTGATTGTACGGGTGAGTGAAGGTCTTCTGAAATACTGTTTCTGGTGTGACTAACGTTTTCACATAGCCCGAGCGCAAGTCATCTTCAGAGCCAACCAACAACGCAAACTGAAATGGTTTCTGGCAAATCATGCTGCTCTGTACAGTGTTACACGGCTGTCCTTGCAATATTCTTTAGTTCAGCTCTCTTTCTTCAGGCAGTCCAAGCATGTCCAAACCACCAACATGATTTTCGTGAAGAAGGAGTCGGCGTTGTGACCATTTCAGTCCACAGCTCAGTCAAATGGGTCACCACGAAGAAAACAAGCCTGATTGGAATCACAGTTTCCTCAGGCAAAGAACAAGGACTAACGACGATAACCAAGGAGTTCTATGTCAAGAGTGCTGTGGTAGTTTGCTCAAAGTGTCGAATGGCAACAGGAACTGTATTTATGACTCTCAACCAGTTGAGGAAAATAGCTGTATTCCAACCTGCACTGGAACCTTTACTTCAAAAGGCCTTGGCTGCACTTAACTAATATATCTGAACATAACTGAAGACGAACTATGAGAAACAAAGTGTGTAAGGCCCGTTTCAGACGTCGAACTTTCCATGAGCCGAACCTAATTACATCAAAGAAGACCGCCTAATTATCCATTGTATTCAATGAGTTCGGCTCACGGAAAGTTCGACGTCTGAAACGGGCCTAATATAGATATCAATACATGAATAGTATTGTAGTTTTGATAAATTTCTCGAACCTTATCTGAAGAGTCCTATTGTATTCTTGGATTCCAAGAAACAGGAAGACTTGTTTGAACTGGCGTGGATTCATTGACTGTCAAATAAGTTTCTTGAATAATAAACGAAAATGAGAAGTAACTGCAACTTGCATTTATTTCAGCGTCTTTAATTTAGATTTACTAAATGGTCATTACAAAACTTCATACAAAAGAATTTAGAAATGGTTTAATAAGCTACTGCGAGTAAAACATTATTTTTGTTTTCCCAAAAGACCTAATCTAAGAGAAGCAGGCCCGTTCCGGCCTTTACAGTTCCTTTTTAGGCTCACTGTAGAAGTGTTCTCCACATTTCTTGCAGTATCTGTCCTGGATGACAACCACATTGTCGTCAAAGTGAATCTCTGTACGCTGTCGAGCCTTGACTATATCATGTTGTCCAGCAGCACATGGCGTTACCTTTTCCACTCGATAAGAACCCTCTGTGAAGACGACTCGAGCGTGTATAGCTTCTTGTTTGAACTGTTTGTAAGTCTTTCGGACCCTCTTGATCCCAACAGCTTCTAAGATAGACCTGACGGGTTTTTCCACCACCTCTTTGAGGACTCTCTCGACGGGTTTTACAACACCTTTTCGGACAACTCTTTCGAGGTCTGCCAAAACATCGAAAAGTCCGCCATGGCTTACTTCTGCTTCAAAACCAAGAACGAGAAAGAAAACGAGCGCCAAACAAACGCTTGTAGAATTTTTCATTTTCAGAAAATAATTCTTGGCTTTACTTTCACCCAGTACCGTTGCTTTATGTATCAGAGGTGCTTCGCCTTAGATCAGAAGCCGGTTGTTTTTAATATCGTGAAAAAAGGATATTGAATATTTTATCGCGGAAATTTCCCATCTTAAAGTGAAGCTGATCCCTGTGGTTGTTTCATATTTCTAGGAAAGATACTGAGGTTTTATAGTTGTTAAGTGACTTCATTGCAACATCGTTACTATCCTTGGAAAAAGCCAGAAGAACAACTGTTTTTGGAATCAGCAATTAAAATTCTGGAGAAAATAACACATAAAAAAGATCTTCAGAGTTTGCAGTATAATCTTCCATCAAAGGAGTTACATAACTGGGCACGCAGCTGGAACTTTTTGAAGGGAAAAACCCTCGACACGTTACAATGAGTGTAGTGTATATAGTGTACAACCTTTCATCAGAAAAGTGCCATGTCATCGTTGCATCATCTGGACGTACCATGATGGCACAAATCTCCAAGCACAAAATATACATCCAGATACACTAATTATATCCTTTTATCACGAACAAGCTTTCTACAACATCATTGTAATATTGATAATTTGCTCCTTGGACAAACAGATTTTCGTGGAAAACATAGTATCAACTACAATGAATAATTAGCCTTGGAATTGACCAGGGGAAAATCCCCTACGACACATCACCAAGTTCTAAGAAACTCCGGTAGGGAACAGCTAGCGATATACTACGAGATCAGACAACTTTCTCTCTTTTTCTCCTTTAATCAAGATGTACATTGTGCTGTATATCGCTATAGGAGTTTTGGCAGTTTGCTCTGCTGAGCAAGTCCCAGTAAAATATAACCAAGACACTGGTGAGCTGTACATAGAGCAGAAGACATCAACGGGAATGGAGAAAGTGGTTGTTCTGGACGGTGGAGCTAAACTGATGTATAACGAAGAGAAGTCTACTTCGAGTGGCCTGAGCGCGGAGATTTCGAGCAGTTCGATAGGGATTAAACTGGAGCAAACCAAACACTGGAGGCAGACCAAGACGTTTGAAAAGAAAGGTGGTCGCTTGGAGCTGCCTGTTTTTGAGTCGTGTATGCTTGATAAAGAATGCAGGCAAGATGTTCTGGATAGAGCTTCAAATGCAATAACAAATGGAATTGGGAAAAATGAATTCAAACAAATCAAATGATGATTTGCAATTATTATTTGTACCTCAGAACGAATAATTTAGAGAAGGTATATAGTTTTCTTAATGTACAGACAGACAGCTACCTTCACTTTTTTTCTCATTTCTTATACCGAACTGAAACCGCCCGCAGACCTGAAGCCACGTGATCGACACGTCATCTGAAAAGAAAGCCAAGAAGAAAGCCAAGACCTCGCAACCTGTCTCAAATTATTTTAACTATTTAGTTTATTCCAGTGTAAAAATATCATTGCTATCGTGGTTTTTTAAATAAAATATCACAATTATAAAATTTCGTCGCATTTGACTTTGATGATCAATGAACACCCGCCTCCCGAGGGTTCAGAACTGAAGAAGACTTTCCTCAACCTATTATGTCAGTAGCAACCCTACTCATGTAGAAACGAGTCCCTTGCCTTGATTTCAATTGTATTTCTGGTGCCATTTTATGCATCCTTAGGTTGCATTACCCATCCCTTGTACACCTATCTTATATGCATTCAATTTTTGGAAGGGTCCTTGTAATCATGTCCCAAAGCCATACAAGTATCAATATATTGGTGCACAGTGCAAGTCTTTGGGATCCACTCCTTGGTCATCCCCGTTTACATGAAGATGGTATGAGCCTACTTCTAGGGTGCATTTTGGTATGCCCTGAGAGAGAGAGAGAGAGAGAGAGAGAGAAAAGAAACCAAAAGACACATTCCTAGCATCATAATTCTAGACTGCAGCAGCCTGAATACTGTAGAAATAAGTCTTCGAATCTATCATTGATGAATGGCATACAACTGGTACTGATCAACATGCTAACTTCCTTATAACCCAATCTTATGCAGCATTTTTGATACTTTACTTTGGGCGTAATGTTTTCCCATTTCAGACCACGTGTCATTCCCTTGGGTTTTGTTTCTTTGTTTCTCGGAAACGCTTGAAAAATGCGTTAATATGTATGAACCTCAAAAACAAGGAATCTTTTTTCCAGGAGGATGACACATGGTCTGAAATAGGAAACATTACGCCCAAGGTAAAGAGGTCTATTCTGATTCTACCTGTACTATGCGCAAGGAGTCAACCGAGGGGAATATGGTATCAACTATACCCTCCTTGACTCAACCACGTTCTAACAATTTATTCTATATACATTTATTCTTGAATTTTTATCAGCCAATATCTTCCAAGACCTTAGTTCATAGTCATTTCTAGATTCAGTCTATATAATAGCAGACATTTAATCTGTGGTAGATGCAAAAAATGACCCCTGGACCAAACTCCTTTGTTCAAATCACCTAAATCAACTTTCTTATTACCAGACAAAACACAGGCATGTCCACAATCAAAATACCGAGAGTCCATGACAGTATTCATCTTTAGATTTTGTTTGAAAGGATTCATAATTAATAACATGAATTTTCGATTTAAGTTGAACGTCTCAAAAATTCCATAGAAGTATAACAAAAATGCTACAAAATGATGGGTTATTTGTCAAAAAATTTATTAAATCCTCTCGTTTAAAAATTTATAATTCTTCTCTCTGTTCACTGTAGAAGTGTTCTCCACATTTCCTGCAGTATCTGTCCTGGAATACAACCACATTATCCTCAAAGTGGATTTCCGTAGGTTGTTCAGCCTTGACTATATCATGTTGTCCAGCAGCACATGGCGTTACCTTTTCCACTCGATATGAATCCTCTGTGAAGACGACTCGAGCGTGAGTAGTTTCTTGTTTGAACTGTTTGTAAGACTTCTTCACCTTTTTGAGCCCAACAGCTTTGAGAATATTCCTTACGGGTTTCTCTACTACCTGCTGGAAGACTTTCTTTACAGGTTTCATGACTTTTCGTACGGCTTTCTCGACTTTTCTAATTGCTCTCCTTAAACGAAACTTGGAATTCACTTCTGTTACGCAACATAGTATCAAACAAACCAAAACTAACAAGAGACAAGTTGATTTCTTCATGTTTAAGGCACTGCAAAATATAGCTAGTATCTTAAGAGAAGCCCAGAAGCTACCTCAACAGTAGCAGAATAGAACCATTACTTTCATGACGTGAATGACGCGAATTTAAAACAATGACTGTTATAAATCATCCAAGTTGGGGAAAGCCCTTTGAGAATTCGATGTTGAATGATGTCACGCAACTTCTAGCTTTTGTCTATTTCATTAATGCATTGACAGCAATTCTCTCATATATAAGCATACAAAAAGCTTTTATGAAGCTGTAAGACACGAGATCCTAATCTTATCCAAATTTTATAACGTGATAACGTGGTAAGAAATCAGATCGAGGTAAAAGAAGTCCCGCAGAAGTCAACGCAATACGTTCATTAGTTTTTAATGGAGATCAATGTGGGAAAAACCCCTTGAGAGGATTTAGACCACATCATTGTTTTCCACGAAAAACGTATCAGAATGCGGTATTTGTTACTTGAGAAGCGGCAGTTTTTTCGCTACAGCACACCTTAAAAATGTTCGTCGGCGTTCTGTTCTTGGTAACTGGAATGGCCATTGTGTCTACCTGTAAGCGCGTCCCAGTGGCTTATGACACAGAAACGAAACAGATTATCTACAAAGACGATAAAGAAGAAACAGATCAATCTTCTTGCAGGGAGTTTCCTATCACATTTGATCCAAAAACCAAGACGTTTGTTGATAATCCTAAATCTACCAGATGCAAGAAATTTACCATGACTATAGAGTATGATTACGAGGTGACAGTTGGCAAGAGCATCACTGAAACTAAAACCGTTAAAATAGGATTGTAAAGCTCACTTCAATTGAAAACATTATAAAAAATTGGGCATATTCGGCCGCAGGCATAAGGAAAGATGCTTCTAGCCATTACAGTCACCGGAGGACTATAGTTAGACCACGTTTTCCATGGGACTACTTCAAACATCAGGACTCAAGATGCTATAATTCGTCTCTCTCAGTTTCAGGTCATTTCACTCCAGAGGCTGCAGCTCTGATCGTTTCTCACAGCATACATTAATCAGATCAAGGTACCTAGAAGCTTATTTTCCTTCGATATTGTTCCGTGGATGACAGCTCATGAGAGGCAGCAGAAAAAATAGCCTGCGCCTACTGGGCCACAGGGACCCCCTCCCTCCCTTTCACCATCAGAATCGCCGGCTCAGGAACTTTCCTCATGCAAAGATATCACACAGGATCGCCCTAACCTTAGCTGAGCTAAACCACTGAATCTGTATCCTAGCAGAGCAAACTTGCTACATGTGCATTCGAAAATGAAAAATAGCCGGCTAATTTATCATTAATCTAACTTTTAACAAGCATAATTTTACTGACAAGTAATTCTTATAGCTGTAGGAATTCCGGGAGTTTATAATGCTGCAAGCATTCAGGATTGTATCTTTAAGATTTTCAGAGAGTTGGTAAGCTCTCAGCAGTAGCTGCCAGCTTACGCCAACCATTACTCAAGGCTGTGGGAGAGAATCAATGTTTTCTTCTGGGTTTCCTGTGGAGTCAGCGTGACATCCAGTGAAAATAGGTCTACTTGTCATAACTGTTCATTGTTTGAGAATACCTCTAGACACTGTTGACATGTCTGATGACTTGCCCTTTGTTCAACTTGTTAATTGAATAAAGTTATTCAAAATGCTGACAATGTTCTTCAAAAGGTGTCTATCAATGATCAGTATAACACCAAGAAAGAGATTTCAGATTTCCTTTCCACATGGAAAGGTTTAAAAATATTTCAGAATGAATAAGACGCACTTTTTTAAGTATTTCCCACCCATCCTTGGTGGAAAATGTTTCCCCTCAGGGGAGGGGATGAGCTACGGATTTTTACGATCATAGAATCTTTTAAATGTTTAATAAACTCGAAATAAACGGTCTGATTCCCTCTTATTGTCAGAGTATATTACTATTTAGGTATCATGCATCCAGCTATAGATGGACCAAGTTGAAGTTTGGCCACACACAGTTAGAGCTAGCATTTGTAAGTCTGCCTTTAATCATGATAAGGTAAACGGCCCAATTCATTGTATTCATTATAAGTGCCAAGATGTGTAAATATTTAGCTAAACTGACCCGTGACCAACTATCCGCAATCATGTGCCTTCCAATATATTACTGATTACTGACAATGATAATGCTTTCCTTGCTGACCTACCTGCGTGTGACATCAAAATAAATATATTTCCTACACTCCAGAAAATGCTCAATGCGTAAATGAGCCCCCATGATAAAATAAAACCATATTTAGCTTCTTTATACCATATTAAAAACAGTAATTATCAGTTATTTAGTTATTACTGCACTAAGATAATAGTTTGGAAACTATAAGTTAAGTTCCATTAAGTTCCGGTTCGAACCCTTTCAGAATTGAAGACGAATTTGAATTCTGCGAGATATCTACAAAATTTCAGGGCTTATATCAGCTGGAAAAAAGAAAGAATTTTTAATATTGCCGGTGATTCTAACGGATTTAGGTTATTCTGTGTGGTCCCAATGTACTAAATCAGCCGAAAACTGCGCAGACAAAACAAAATGTCAAGCTTGATGAACTTTCCTCAGGCTAATAAATCATGGAACAATTAAGGAAAAGCAAAACATCTACTCCGCTTTGTTCAACTGTTATCTAGAGAAAACCAAAGTTTTTCTGTACAAAATGATGCGGTTTTTTACTTCGTTTTCCATGTACATTAGATTCCTAATCAATATTTTATGAGCGAACATAATTTTGATAAAATGCGATAGAGGTAAATTTGGCTCTTGTGTGAAAGAGAATAGGGTTAAACAAACAAGAATTCTTCAGCTTCGAAAGTTTCTGGTTAACTTCTCGTATAAAGTTTCTACCTCAGCCAGGTCATAATAATTGTCATAATAAAGTCTAAAGAACTGAAGTGCTGTAATTCAATTAAAACTGCCACACGGACACTCACTCTCATACACAAGTCTCCGGCACCATTTTATCTTCAAACATGTCTCCCATGTACTTAAAAAAACAAGAAAGCAGTTTCTCGTTTCTTAGTTCTATTGCCATTTGGAATGGCGTGTAGCCATCGGAGTTCTCTGCAAATGCGTTACTCCCAGCTTCCAGGAGCATTTCCACGCACTTGGTGTTTTGTCCACATACTGCTGCATGAAGAGGGGTCCAACCATCATCGTCTCTAGCGTTCACCCTGGCACCAGACTGAAGTAAATAAGTTACACAATCTTCGTTACCTTCGAAGGCCGCACCATGTAACGCACTTGCTCCTTCGGCAGGATTCTTAGCGTTTACGTCAGCCATTCCTGCCTCTATTAACGTCTTAACCTCGCTCAAATCGTTGGTAGTCGAAGCGTAGAAGAGTCTGACGTCCGGGTGAAAACTAACACTTCTCGGCCGAGAATATTTCATCAAGGTTTCTTTTTTAGGCGATGCCCTGTGACTTCCTTGGCCATCTTCGTCGTCTGGAGGCTTCAGCAGCATCAAATCAGTGGTCGAAAAAGGCCGTTTTGTTTTTGAGGTCGTTTTCTTCCTCGAAAAGCTTTCAATGTTCTGAATTTTAGCTTGATCGACATTTCCAGAACCTTGAGAGCTTGAATTCGCGTCTGGATCCAAAGAACAAGCCATGGATTTAGATTCTCTTCAGAAAGTCTTAGCAACAACAAGAAAGCCCGATTCAACAGAAATTGTACGACTTAATCCTCATTTGAGACAACCTACCACTGATATTTACCTGTCATAATGGCAAATATTCATTAAGCAAGTGGTGTTATTTCCAAAGATTATCGAACTAAGCTAGTATATTAAGAGCTCATTAGAATTGGTAATGTTCATGCTCCAAGCCCTTGCACGTTAGGGTTCCTGGAGCCTATCTCGAGTGCCCTCAGAGGAGGTATATTGTTTATGCAGGCGGGGAGTTGATCGCGACCCATTCAACTCACCACAAACTCGTCAAGTTAATTAAAATGCGACGCTAATGGTCTTGCCAGCGGTGGGCCCAGGATAGTCACTATCGTACTGAGATAAGCCTTTATTTGACTTCAAGGATTTTAAATGACTTAATGTCCCCAACGTATTGAATAGGCAGTTTTACTCCTACATAAGAATGAAGGGACATGAGTTTTCAGTCGCTCTGAGGCTGAGAAATTTTAGTGATGTTTAGAAATCCAGGGTAAAGCTAGAGCAGCTTCTAGTTGAGTCAAGTGTTGCTTGTAGAAAATGTTTCTGTGTAATATGTGGTGGACTGGAAGTACAGATTGGCTTTGTAATCTGCATGTGGATTAGTTTTTGAATTGTATTGAAAATGGGTGAAGGTTGGGAGAAGGAAACGAAAAGAGATCAAATGGAAAATAATCTTGCGTTTAGTAAAATTGAGGAACTTATAATTGGAGAGTGAATATTCAGGGGTTTCGATAAACTATAAACGGGTTCTTCAAAGAATCATGGTGAAATGATTTTTAAGGTTTTCCGTATTAAATTAAAAAATATCAAAATTCTGATCAGTTCATCTCCGTTGCCTTTCTGTTCACGCTGTGAAATAAAATAACTTAAACCTTAATTGAGAATGTGTTGAAAGAAAACAAATATAACAAAAGCAATTATCAGTATCATTACTGCTACTGTCATGGTGTTACTTCATTTCTTCCGCTTAACTAATAAAAGTTCTTCAGCAACTCACGAAAAGTTTAGCTATGGATTAGAAACGCTAGATGCTAGTACTAAAGACAAGATGAAATACCTTAGTACCATTTAAATTAATCTAGGTGTTGATGTTTAAGAATAACCTTGAGGGTAATTATAATATTTACAAACTAGAAACACAATATGAGTATAAAATTGATCCTCTGCGGAAGATCTTCACTGAATGGTGCAGGCATTGTTTAGGTATTTGAGAAATTAATTTGAAGAAATTCGTATTGCTCTACGGTTCCTTTTGGTCGTGCAAACGCCAATCACCGAGCGCCATTGGCCGTTCATGCCCATGAGTGCCATGCCTCAACAAGAAACCTGCACACCTGGTTAAAATTACCTAACCTCGTGTTATCCTGCTGATGTCTCAGTTGAACATGTTCGAAACATGTTAAAGGACCATTTATAGTGAGTGCAGAAATATATTAATTTTATTGCTGAGTTCTTGAAGAGTCTTCACAGTATGTGGAACATGCGTGACGCAGCACTATACTATGACGTCACTCATGGATGACGTCAATCCAGGATGACGTCAATCCAGGTGCAGTGAAATAGCAAAGCATATTTTGTTTTTTCGAAGTCAACGGTGACTTTGCAATTAGCGGAAAGATGTCCTCAATGACGCGTCAGCACTAAAGGAAATGAAAGATGCTTGCTTGATAGGAAGCGTCGAACATCCGAGTAAAATCAGAGATGTGGTACAGTACAATGGCAAGTACAGTCATCATTTGGAGCTTCACACTGCCCATAACCTGCATAACGTCTTGAATAAATAAAATGGCCCAAGTGCTCCGGAATGTGAAAACCTTTTTCAAGCGACTCATAGTAGTACTTAACAAAGCGCATTGACTGACAGCCTGTTGTGGTTCATCCGAATTTGACGTTTTTAATTAAAAGTCTAGCGCGCACTTTGAAACGTTTTACCGCAGTAGTCAAGAGTTTCGTTGATATGAGCAGAACGAAAGATAACACGTTTGCTAGACATTTTCAGACTTGAGCTAAGCTTTGCTCATATCGATATATATGTAGCCGAGAATTTTTACCAACAATCGTTCCAAAAGTTTCATTCGATTTCCCGAGTCAGAGCTTGCCAATGAGACCGGCTTTAAATTTTATAAGGACGTTTATTTGCATAATGGCGCCGTACACTATAGCTACCAGAATCTTATGCGCACCCACTTGATCTTGCTAGTTGATCGTAGATTAGCTAAAATCAGCTGACCTCCTATGCTCGAAAGGAGATTCGTCCGAAGCATTCTGGTAGTTAAGTAGCGTTATTATGCTTATGGCTTTTGGCATAAAACGAATGCGCTACTTTACAGATCAAATGATAGCACCTCAGTGTTGAGATATCTAAGGATTTCGTACCTGAATAACCATCTTGCCCACGTAGGATAAGAACCTTCATTGACATCCTAAAATCTTAGCCATATTTGCAGTTTTGACTCTTTCTATTGGAGGCGTTCTGGCAATTATATTCTGAAGTTTGCTTTCAAGACGTTCGACCTAAAAAAAGAAACAAAAAGATAACAAGGAAATCATTAATGAGAATAATAAGACTAGCAATCTCATTTAGCTGAATAGAATCTCAATTACAAGGACGCTTCTCCAAAATGAAATTATTTCCGATTGAACTTAACTCGGCATTAAAAAAGAATGTACAAGTTAACTTAACAAAATTGTTTGAGTTAATATTTGAGTTCTGAATCAAGATGTTCATTTATGTTTTAATCTAAACTGAAGCACTTTCATTAAAATAAACTGTTTATTCATTGAAATTTTTCCCACGACTTCCTCTGTTACGCTTTCTTGTTTTACGATTTTATCCATTTATGTTTTTGTAATTCTAATTTCAATTTTACATAAGTTAAAAAAGACAATAAGTGGGAGCAGGTGGGAAATTTGCCCATTGTATTCACGAAATTATACTTAAAAATAAGTGCGTACGTACTTAAAGTATGGTTATGAATTTTTGTTTTTGAGTTTAGAAGAAATATTTTCTTCGAACTTAAGGAAGACAAAACACAATATCACAACATATACTGCTTCCACAAAACAATAGTTAAATGTATGCACGGTTGCCATTAGTTAATCCTTTATTAAAAAAAACTGACGTTCTGACAATGGATTTGAAGTAGTGTTATTACTTATGCCGGAAAAAAAAAAAAAAAAAAAAGAAAGAAAGAAAGAAAGATAACAAAGATAACAAAGATACTTAAGAATAAAATTGTTTAGAGGTGTTAGGGCACGCTCATTACCCTAGTCTCTTCGTGTCATTCGCTCTTGCTAACAACTGGGGGAAGCAATCGCTTAACCTGTTAACCTTGCCAACCCCTTCCCACACGCCAAGCGATTCCAAATCCAGAGACAATTCGGATATCGGTAATCCAGGCTGTATTGTACCTAGTCGTTTGAAGCACAAAAGCCTTGAAACGACTGTAAAATTGGAATTATTAACAATTCTAATTATAAGGATTCTTAATAGGGTATTACAATGGAGCGATATTGGTGTTCAGAGTCGCATCTCCAGGGTTTGGACAGCTCATTATAGAATCAGGAGCATTCGGTTTGCGTTAAGGACTGGGTCAGTCGTTTGACGTTTAACTTTGAAGCACTGCTTAAGTAAACAAAATTTATTGACAAAGCTGCGAGATAGAATCCTCTTGAGCGCCGGTCTATCATGGCATTCCCAGTGTTGACGGTGGGTAAAGTTACTTACAATAGTATCGAATTGTCTTGGGACGAGACGAATAACAACGACAACAAGAAAAATATATATCATATTCAGCTTAGTAAGGCGAGATCTCGGAGCCCTTCTCCCGGTGCGCCTGCTTTAGATCCTCTAACCAACTACCAAGGTTATGGTCAACGACATGTCTTCAAAGGGCTCGAGCCACACACGGAATACCTCTGTCGTGCACGCTTCGTGGAGGAAGGCTTAGGCCATGGTAGCGCTCGATGGAGCCAAGCAAGTCATGTCACGACAGCTAGAGAGCCACCGTCAGGTGCTGAGTTGCACAGAGCAGTTGGTAACAGGGATATAGAACAAGTGAAGAAGATTTTAGGCGAAAATAACTCGGTTGTAGAAGTTATGGACAAACATGGTCTGACTCCGCTCATGTCGGCCGCACAGAAAGATTTCTTAGGTGAGTTTATTACTTCATTTTCTCAATTTTCTTGAATTCAAAATTATCAAAGATAAATTGGTGATAATCTTTTCTAACAGACTGAATTTCTTATAATTATCATTACAAGATAACTACAACAACCAATTCAAAGGACGATTTTCCTGTTTAATATTGAGTTGGAATTATCTGAAACTCTGGCTTCACACAAAGCTTCGCCATCTGATACGCCAGGAAATGAAACCGAAAAAAGAAAGATTGAATTGAGAGTCGGATTTTCTACGCAAACAGCGCAGATGTCAAGGAGGAGAATATGCCAGAGCTCCTGGAGAGCTACTTACTTGTTCAACTTCACAAAAGCGCTCTTTATTTTAGGATTACATTTAATATATCTTTTGTTTAAGCGACTGAAAATCGTTAATGAATTCTGGCAGGAGAAAAGTAGTTCTAAAGCCGAAAGTCTTGTGTTTCGTCAGCCTTTTTCTTCGGAAAATGAAGGGTTTGAAAATCTCTAGACGTCGTAGGACTATGTAGGTGTTAGAAGACAATTATGGCGCGTTGTGATTGATTGATTTTTGTGCAATTTATCTTTTCTGATCGTGGATGGAATGGAAAAGAAAGTCGGCACTTTTAATTGCGTTTATCGCCTAGGAAACCAAGCAGACCCATTTGGCTGTGTTGTCTATTTTACTATACACCCTCGCTACAGTAACAGTACTGGATAACAGAGAACTGTGGGTTTATTTCGGTGTCTAAAAAATAAAATAAAATAATCAAATAGACAAAGCAAAGATTTATAAACCGAATAATTATCAGTATGATTTAGTATTCTCTTTTTGAACCGCGCTTAGGACAAAAAACAAGGAAAGCAAGCTTGTTTAGTCTTCAAAGGAAAAAAAGAAGCGCTAATGACGTGCGGTTTAGCACTAGTTTCAAGGATTAGTTCTATTTTTGCGGGTAATAAGATTTTATTACTTCTATTTTTATACAAAACGATAAAAAGCACGGTAATCTCTTGCATCCTAAAAACAGAATTATCGATGTTATTGTAAATCTGCAGGGGTACGCGCAGCAGCAGATAAGGTGGTCATGGTGCGTGTTCTCGAACGTGCAGGCTGTGTAGATTATGATTACATGTATCTAGTAAGATTATTATATGTGTTATTTTCAAAAACTGCGACTCATTTTAGTGCAAATGACGACTTTCAAACTGGATCGCAAGGCATTGAACTAAGCAGATTTAACATTTAACAGCAGATTTCCTATACTTTCTATTGTTTTGGTGGCCATGCGTTCATTTTTTAACCAATGCCATCCACGAGCAAGAATTATATAGAACAGATAGTTTTCACGGCCATCTTTTGGCTCGGGAAAAAAAAAAAAAAAAAAAAAAAAAAAAAAAGAATGAAATGCTTTTAAATGATTATCAGAAGAAAAAATAAATATAATTCCCAAAGGAGAATTTTTTAGTTTTGCCCTCAAATGGCCGCCATCTCTGTACACACGTTCCTGTGCGTGTATCTAACCCTGTAAGTCGCTTAAAACTCACCGCTCTTCAAGTGTACTCCCTCACTACTCACTACTCACTACTCACCACTCACCACTCACTACACACTACTCACTATTTACTACTCAAAATTCAAACATAAAGTAAAACGATTCTGTTCATCCCTCTGTTTCGTGTACTTGAAAGCTAGCGGATTACTTCTGGTCTATGTATGTTCTCCATCACGTCAAGATTTATAAAAAAATATTTGGGCTCATAAAAATCCCGCTCTGAGAGTCAACAAGATCGTGTCTATAAGTCATTTGATTGGAAACAGACGAATCATTGAGTATTTTCATGCAAATAAAAGTGCTATGTCAATCAAAAAAGTTAGACGATGACCAGCATTGAGGCTTTTTCAAGGTGAATTTTAAATCATAGATGTGACATTCATGTCGTCTTTATTGAATGGATACGAACAAAGAAGTCAAATATTTGAGTATTTCGTTTAAAATCAAAGTGTCATATCAATCATAAAAAGGAAGAGGATTTATAAGCTTTTCTTCCAGGGGTGCCGTACCAAATGTCCATTTTGGCGGTACTGAATTTCTTTTTAGTATCTCCAACCCTCCAACATGGAGGAATGACGCAAATTGCGATGAACAAAGCTTATCTTACTTAATCCTAGTCTTAATCCCTTTTTCTTTGAATGTTGACGCAGATGTAATGGTGAGTCTACTGGAGTTTGGAGCCGATCCAAACTACATGAATTCAAGTGGTAAAACCTGTATGATGATTGCGTGCTACGCGGGTAAAGAAGACGCGGTGAAGCTTCTGCGGGATCGAGGCGTCTCCTGGGATGCGCGTGACAAAAATGGCTTAACCGCTGTCCACTGGGCTGCTGAAGGCGGGCACGATGACTTGTTGTTGTACATGTTCCGTGATGGGGCTCCTGTGGATGTGGAGTGTACTGTAAATGGCTGGACACCGTTAATGAGAGTAGCATGTGTTAATGGGAATTACGATGTGGGCGAAGTTTTGATTGGTATGTATCGTAATTACTATTCATGAATTACCAAACCTTTGAGTAATGTCCATATATAGTAAAGGTACCCCATGGTGCTTGAACAGCAGTCTACTGACATACATCAAGACATATATCATGTGAGAAGGGTCAACATATCTGGACTTATGAGTTACCTCCTCACTAACATTATCTTAAAACTAGCTTTCAAAACCAATACTACTCTCGAAAAGGCGAGATAGAATGCTCAAGTAATAAACGAAGAACTATACTACTCCGTCATTGGCACCATGCCACAATCAGCTTTAAAAATAAGCTAAAATAAAGAAATAATGACTGGGATAGTAGGCTTATGTTCCTTAAACACTGTGCCATTCGCTCCTGCAACACCCAAAATACTACCCACAATGAAGTGGACATGCAACCGAGATGTTGGTTGCCTTGGCGACTTTCTATTCATCAAGTCTCCTCCATAACGGATGCGCCGGTCGCGTTTGACCAAATAGCTTAGTCCTGCAACTGGCCTTTCAAAATGCGCCTAGCCCTACAACGTTATTCCATCTAGATGTTTAGCAGCAGTTCAAAGACCTGATAGTATCAGTTTCCTCTCTAAGCAACAACTGTGTGTCTTTTCTCGTAACGATAGTGATTCGGTTACTAACCAGAATAATTGCTTCCGCATATTTCTAAGTCACTATATTTTGAAACTAATGCCCATAGTGATTGCTATTCTAAATTTTTTCAACTCGACAGCCAAAGGTGCTGATGTCAACAAAATTGACAAGTCAGGTAAAACAGTGCTGATGGCGGCAGCGATGAATGGCCACTTTGATCTCGTGCGGCTATTGGTCGAGAAAGGAGCTGACGTCATGCGCAAGAACAGGGAAGGGAAGACAGCCCTGGAGTTTGCGCAGTCATTTGAAAGACACCGCATCGTCAAATTCCTTGAATTCCAATATCAAAAGGAAGAAAAACAAAGAAAAGCAAAACTGCTTGAAGAGAAACAGAGGCAACTTCGGGAACAGAGTAAAATTCAGTTGGGAGATGCAAAGGCCTAAGAAGAAAAATAGATAATGGAATGCTAGAATGCAGGACGGTCGGAATAATTTGGAACTGTAAGACATAGATACATTAGTGGGGCGATAAGAAAACACTGTATGCTCTGTTTAAGAACATTGCACTTTTTAGCGGCACATTTGTTTTTATTAGCAGATCGGATAAAGCAGAAAAATAATGTAAAAGTGTCAGAAGAAAAAGGAGAGCTGCCCGCAAATGTTCTATTATTAATATCGCTTTGATGCTATTCCAGATTGGAAGCTAAAATCTTGTTTTTATCTTGTTTTGTCTTCTTTTCTCTTCCATAAATTTTTTATTGTATAGTCTTTTTTGTTGTTCTATTCTTACTTGGACACGAATTTACAACAAGCCACTAGACCGAGCCACTAGACCGAGCCACTAGGCCGAGCCACTAGGCCGAGCCACTAGACCGAGCCACTAGACCAACACTCTAGACCGAGCCACTAGGCCGAGCCACTAGACCGAGCCACTAGGCCGAGCCACTAGGCCGAGCCACTAGACCGAGCCACTAGGCCGAGCCACTAGGCCGAGCCACTAGGCCGAGCCACTAGACCGAGCCACTAGACCGAGCCACTAGACCAACACTCTAGACCGAGCCACTAGGCCGAGCCACTAGGCCGAGCCACTAGACCGAGCCACTAGACCGAGCCACTAGACCGAGCCACTAGACCAACACTCTAGACCGAGACACTACAATCTTGGACTAAACTCCTTGGGATTGGACCAAAAATTGATTCTATTTAACCCGATTTATATCTAACGTAAAAAAATTGACGCATCATCCTCTAAATCCCCTCCCCCTCAAACCAATGTTGTTTTCTGGAATGCTGATTGACTGGGCGACCTTTTAGAACCATTACAACATTGATATGGAGGGGTGAGGGGAGGCAGGAAGGGCAAATGTGAAAGATATACTGAAAAAAAAGGGGGAAATGGAAAATGTACCAAGCGTTTTGTCCAAGATTGTAGACCGAGACACTAGACTAGACCAAGACACTCTAGCGATATGACACGATTTCCTTCAAGAGGGGGGAAGGTAAGTAGGTAGGGAGAGGGGGACTAGAATCAGGCTGGGAGTGACTGCCAATTCTCAATCCCGTTGGTACGTTTTCCTCAAATCTGTCTTGTCATGTGATAAACGACGAGGTGAAAATAAGGAGTGGAAAGTTATTTTAAGAAGTTGCATATTAATTTGTGTGATGCATCTCTGTATGACCTGTTTTTGACTTCGCAAGCACTGCTGTTCTCCTTGACAATGTAATACTCGAGCATGCTGAGTTGGTTCATGCTAAAAATAGCGGGCTAGCAATGTTAGTAATGCACAACAAAAACAACCTCTGTAATTTGCTCAGTGAAAAGCAAAAACAGCATTAAAAACTGACGAGGCAAATCGAACTCTGAGAATTAAACAGAGGACTCGAAGCTGGGACGCCAACGTGAAAAGCCATAGGCGCGCCTTAAGATTATTAAAAACTTTTTGCGTATTTTGTTAACTTCGCTTGCTTGGTCCTTCGTAACCTCGTTTTTCTCCACTCTCTTTTCTTATGGCCCGCGCACTGCACGCTTGGGCCATAAAGGTGGTGTTATACGAGACGATTCGCAACAACGATTTTTCGCGCAACAATGTTGCGGGTTGTGTTGCTCGAAAAATTGTTCTCGTATAACATGGCATGCGGGACAATTTTCCACGCAATATCTGTCACGGCAACATGTTGCGAGTTTTTGAATTGCCTTCACAAACTTGCAACACAACTCCCAACATTGTTGCGCGAAAAATTGTTGTTGCGAATCGTCTCGTTTGACATCACCATAAGGCAGTGGAAAAAGACTCGTAATCTAGAACTTACGATACGGCCCTCGCGCTCCTGTTAATAAGAGGTATAAATATCGACTAAACCTCTTGTCTTGGCTTATTTTGACCTTTTTCGCAAATCTGGTACCAAGCGGTGACGTCATTAATTCGTAATGATTGCCGTGGCAACAGTTCAAGTTAACAATGGTGGAACCAAAGGTTTACATTCGCACTAGTATTGTTAATAACAAACCTAGGGTACTCAGTACATAGTCGGAGTAATAATACTGTACGAAACGTAAATGGAAACTAGTGAGTAAACTAGTATAGGCTGCGTCGGTGTGTAATGAATACAATAACCAATAAAAGGAAATCT
>WUAP02198884.1:0-21305 GCA_015163945.2 Stichodactyla helianthus | reverse complement strand
TACTAAGGCCAAGGAAATCAATGTTATGTCATTTTCTGTCTCTGACATTCTGGAATGAATAAGCGACAGCAAAAAATGACCACAAATAATCGGCATCATTCCGGCCCCTGAGGGTGGGGGAATTTCCATCTTAATTTTGCCTTGGGTACTGGGGGATTTATCTTAGATTACCATGCCTCAATTGCTAATTCCCCCACCATGTCCTGGGGGTGGGGGTGGGGTGGGGTGGGGTGGTGGAATTAACTGACTAGTGCATAACACATATCTTTTTAGGCAAAGTTATGGCTAGTTATTAGATTTTCATGTATATATACATATACATATATTTTAGTTTTTAGGATTTTTATTACTTTAGGATGTAATTATTGGAATCGTATTATCAATTGTATATATTGTATTTGTAATGAATTATTAGTTATTTGCTATTAATTATTATTTACTTTTAGTTTACCATAGTTATTGTAACGCGTATTTGATCATGTTCAATGTAATCTACGCAATATAAATTATTTAATTATTATTATTATTATTATTATTATTACTATTATTATTATTTTGATCGACTTAAAACATTATTGGGCTTCCTGTGGTTTTATGGTAGTACTGCTGGCCGGGTAGTACGATGGGCTCATTCTGTCGATAAAACGTGATTCATTGCGACTGCTGATAATTTCTTCTTGATTTTCTGAAAAAGACTCTACTTCTACCAGTATTACGGCACACAATTCTCGAGTAAAACATGGTAAGGGGCTTTATTCAGGGAAAAATTAATGAATGTGGATTGAAAAATATAGTTTTAAAGTCCGAATTGGATTCGAGATCAGGGTTTTTCTGAACGACACTTCTCTCGCCCGGCACAGGTTCATGACTAAAAAAAAATCGATTCAAAGCACGTGAAAAATTATTTATCGCTTGGTAATTTTCGTTTTTAGACTGATTTAATACATGAAACTCTAATTCAGCTTCCAATTTTTATACATAAAAGCGATGAATTAAATTTTGCCTCCGATACGGCCTTTTTCTGTTGTCAAATAATTTGGGAACGTAACACTTACACTGTTTCTTCTTTTGATCTTGATCTGCTCGCGTTTTAATGACTTTAATGCTGTGTTTCTTTCACGTCACATGTTCATGTCGAACAAGATGTTGTTTATAAAGTAGTTCCGACCAAGTACTGGCTTCATATTACATGTACATGGCTTTAATATCCTCATTCATAAATTGTTGTAGAGCGATTTTCGTATAAGTGGGAAACATATGGTACTACCTCACAGCACATAGAGCAGATTTCTTATAGCTGTGAAAAGCTCATGGCATGATTGGTGCCATGATGTTTTCTAAAAATATTGCCATGCCTTGCCATGCCTTGACCATGTTACAGCTGTGTTCTTGCTGCAAGCTTTTCACAGTCATATGAAATCTGCTCTACATGGTATGGTATGCAGTAACCAAAAGATTCATTGTTTTGGTTTGAACTATTTATTGTACTGTTACAGTACAGCTATGAATTAGTTGTAGTGGTTCCCATTCATACGAAATCTGCTCACAATCTTCTTGCTTGCCTATTTTAGAAACCTATTGTACTCCATGGACATGAGAGGTCCATCACTCTCATCAAGTACAATCGCATGGGTGATCTCCTTTTCACTGCTGGTAAAGACATCAAACCCAATGTATGGTATTCTTTGAATGGCGAACGACTGGGTACATATAATGGTCATGGTGGTGCTGTGTGGTGCTTTGACATCAACTGTATCCTTTAAGACTGGAATCTTTTTCAACACAAGGAGATATAAAGGCTCAGACAAAAAATGTGATGTTGCCTGCAACATTGCTTTTTAGGGGGATGTTACACACAGACTTTCATTAGCTTTAGTTTTTCCTTGTGACATCATATAATATGTGTTGTCAGCAATGTCAAATAAGGAGTAACTTGTTTCTATTCTGTAATGTTGCTGGTGATGTCGTGTGGAAGTGTTGCATGGGTGGACATATGGCAGAATTTCCACATTACAAACAGTGTGGCTGGGAGTGTCACATCATGTGTCCAAGCATTACTGTAAGCACATGAAGTAGCAAAAGCCTCTAAGAATGTGGGCAAAGTGCATTCTGGTCTACCTTGAGTCCAAAATTAACATAAGATGAAAGTCAGGATGAACAATTAAGTTTTTGTTTTTACCCGAGCTAGACCAGACTGCACTTTGGGTGTTATAGTAAGACTTGAGGATTTTTAATGGGTATATGATATAGAATACAGGTACTTGCTACTGTCATTTTACCTTTCATTTTGTCACCAACTTTGTTGTTTTAATCCAGTTGTAGACATTTTCATGTTGCTTTTATATGTGGCATTGTTCAGGCTAAGGGTAGTCCAAAAAGCATCTTGTTTGTCTTACAAAGAAAGTACCTTAAGAGAGCACTAATAGTTATGATTCTTCATGATGTTTCCTATGTCATCTTCCCACATGCAGCATTTTATTACCATTGTACACTTTTGGCTCCTTAACTTATGAATTACCTGCAGGGGAGTCAACCAAATTTGTCTCTGGAGCAGCTGACAACACTTTGCGGTTATGGGACTGTGAATATGGAACAACAATCTCAAAATTTGAAACCTCGACATCAGTTAGGACATGTAACTTTTCTTACTGTGGAAACAAGATAATGTTTACAACAGACAAACAAATGGGACATGATTGCAAAATATCAATCCTCGACATCAGACAAGGTTAGACTTACTTGTGCATTATATTCAAAGTAACTCATTGAGTTAAGTAGTAAGTTGTCAAGTATTAGTCTAAACTTGTTGTTTTGTTTGTAGATTTTAAAACACCAGTAGTAAACATTGAAGTTCCCAATTCAAAAGTTACATCATCCGTCTGGGGTCCTCTAGATGAAATGATTATCACAGGGCATGACAATGGAGAACTTATCCAGTGGGATACCAAGGTATGTTTAGAGTAATAGATCAAACACAGGGAAAGAGTGTTTGTGATATCCAAACACCAAGAAGTGGGTTTAAAAAATGAGGTATAGCTGAGTTTTTAATGGACTTCAAAGTGTTTGCATAGAGGATTAAACACTCTTTCAAGTGTTTGATCTAGCTTCTCTATGAATAATTCTAGGAGAAAATCAAAGCAAAAGTTGGCCAAATTTTATGGTAATTAAGATCACACATCCAAACCATCATCATAGTTGTGATTTACTTTGTCTTATTAATTATTTATGAGTTTGAGAAGTGAGAATCATTTAATAATGTCTAACCAGGGATCACAAGGTGTTCAAATTGTTTTTGAACTAAAAATGTTTGTAAGTAACACTGTAGAATTAGTGCCTACCTTACAGTGCGACTACTCCAACCAAGGCCACCCAAACAAATTTTCAGATAAATTTTCAATGTTCATTTTTGACACTTAACGACAGAGTTGTGGGTTTCTACAGCATATACGATGCTTCTTGTTCAATTTTAATGTAATTCGTACATAAACAAAGCAAATTCTGTACATTTTAAGTGAAATTTCAAACATTTGCAGAGATTCTATTGTTAATATACTCAATCGTGATTGGATAATTTACATGAAAATTTGTTTGGGTGGCCTTGTTTGGAGTAGTCGCACTGTAAGATCCTTGACAGTCTATGCTATCATAGATTTGATCTATATCAAGGCTAATGATGCATTTGTTGTTTTGATGCCTCTGCAGTCAGGAGAAAAACTTTACAACAATGTACAAGATCACACCAAAGCTATAAATGATATTCAGATGTACAAAGATGGCACAATGTTTGTAACAGCATCTAAAGATACTACTGCCAAGGTGAGATCCATTACCGTTATGTTTCTAGTATAGAATTAGAATTCTTAATTGGTCTGACATTTTTTTCTGACAATAAGTGTTGTTTGTCCAGCTGTATCATAATGCACAGCAGCATTGAGCGTTGAATATGATTATCTAAATGTATTGTGTATAGTCTTGTGAGACGTGTTGCTATTGGCCAACATTTTTATGAATTAAATTTTATTATTTATGTCATTTAAATTTTGTACTTGTTGCAGTTGTTTGATACAAATACGCTGAACCACTTGAAGACTTACAAGACTGAGAGGCCTGTCAACTCTGCAGCTTTATCCCCCATTAAGGATCACGTAAGTGCCTAATTTGCTTGATTTGATTTTCAGCACGTCAAAAACTCCAAGCTTTGTAGGTAGCCAGTCAAATGCTTTCAACAGCCGATACAGTTCTTTTACGCTGCAAAAAATGATAAAAAAATTTATTTTGTGATTCAGGTTGTTCTAGGTGGTGGCCAGGAAGCTATGGATGTCACCACAACCTCGACAAGAATAGGAAAGTTTGATGCAAGGTTTTATCATACTATCTTTGAGGAAGAGATTGGCAGGGTTAAAGGACATTTTGGCCCAATAAACAGTGTCGCCTTCCATCCTGATGGCAGGAGGTAAGAACTGCTCAATAGATGACTTAATGCACTTTTTTTTGGTGAAAAAGAATTGGTATTCCAGTATCTAATTCCATTCCTTTTTGTGTTTACAGCTACAGTAGCGGAGGTGAAGATGGTTATGTACGAATTCATGTTTTTGATCCCTCATATTATGAAATAGAGTTTGAGTCTTAAAGTGAAATAAATAAAAGTCAGTCTGAAAATAAATTTTGTTGTTTGTTATCTCATTAGTTAGATATCACCCCTTGTTAATTGCACCACCATGTTGTGGAACCTATACATGCCATATCAAACATCAATTTTATTGCACCCTGAAACAACCTCTGGGCTGATCTAACTCAGGGCATGGCTAACTCACAGATCAAATTGGAATTTAGTGTGTTGGGTTTTACAGAGGGAGGAAAACCAGAGAACCAGGAGAAAAACCCTTAAATCAAAGAAAAGACCCAACAAGAACTCTACTCACTTGAGATGCTGAGTCCAGGAAACGAAGCCAAGATCCCAAAGGAGAGAGGCGAGCTCACTCCTGCTAAGCCACCCTTGATTCCCTTAAAATTGAATATTAAATATAAAAATATGAAATTAAATTATGGCTCTATCATAGACTTGGCTCAAAATCTTACAATTGCTTTTATGTGGTGTTCTGGGTCTGATCTAAGCACAAAACCAAATTTAAAACCAAAAAGATAAGTAAAGGGAAATGCTTTGTAAAGAATTAGGGTGGTGTACATGTACAATATTGGACAAAACCTGTTGGGACTCCCTGTACCAATGCAGACCATTCAAATTTGAGTGAGACTCTGTTCAACCCACCCCCTCCCTCTCCCGTTTTAATGTTGATTTTGGTTGCTGAAGATGAAGATGTCCCAATAGTTTTGTCCAAGATTGTAGCTAGGGGGCTAGAGCCACACCCAAATAATCTTCAATCCTTGCCAAAATGTGTTGGCACATTTAAAAATTTTAACACCAATTGACCCACCTGAAACAACCCTGTATATCCATAGCGCCCCCCCCCCCTCCCCTCCTCAATATTGGACTAGGGTTGGTTTTCATCGTTTTTAATGCATCAATTTGCCGAGGACTGTAGATGCATTTTGACTGCCTCTCCCTCCCCTCCCTTCCCATTAATTATGAGAATATGTCCCATAATCCTTTTCCACATTCCCGGTTCCCGGGCTTGAGCATCATCATATTATTCTTCAGCTCAGCTCAAAGCTTGAAAATATTATTATTACATTAGAAAATAAGTAAGAATGAGTGCGCCGACTACCTCATCGAGTTCTGGAGATCCAAGTTCTCACTCCTCGTCTTCTCAAAGTCAAAGCCAGTCTGTACCATCTACCCTAGATACGGCATCAACACAGGATGTTGTTGATGGAATGGACGATGTAGAGCAAGAACACAACATGCCTCAGCCTTGGGGACGATTATATCCTATCGGAAAAGGCTTTAAATTAGTCGGTAAGACAGAGATCTTTAGTGTTCAATCCCAGCTATCGATACACAAGGCCTCGTCTTAGATCGAGATCAACTCTGCCAAAGTAAATGCAAGTATTCTTGGGCTAATCTTTCGTCAGTAAACAAGCACATGGCGCGCTTGAGCGATGGGGGTCACCTACTACAAGTGTATTTTTTTTCTGATAAGATTTTCCTCAAATTCAAGATATCAGATTTATGTTTTACAAATTGACAGGGCTTTTAGAGAAAATACGGTCAGGACTGGGGTTTCCTTGTAAATTAGTTTTTGACAGGAAGCCACCAGGAAGTAGGGATGGTGACTTAAGCTTATAGTCTTATGTCTCATGATCTTCGACGATTTTCAAGGCATAAATAGCAAGAAAAATTCCAAGGGAATCAGATCCTTTCATAATCATAATTACTACAGTATGAACGTCCTCAAACTCACTTTGCATTTCATATCAGGGCTTGAAATAACGGCCAGTCAACGGACAATGACCGGTCAAAAATGGGTTTTGTCTGTTCAAAGTTTTGGGAAGCCGGACACGCTAGGACTGCAGAATACCCCACAAATCATATGCACATATTAAATTCTATTGTTGTGTATGGCTTGTTCTACAAAGAGTTCTTACAACTTGCATAAGATTTGTGGGGTATTCTGCAGTTACTCTGTTTAGTGGTGTCCAAGCGAAAATTTGGCTTGGCAGGACAACTAGACCAGCACCAGCGGGAAAATTATTTCAACCCCTGCATATGGGAGCAAGCCCATTACAAGTTGTAGTTTCAGGTAAAGTTCACTTTTCTTTTTAGGTTCCTTTGTTAACAGAAAAGTAGAAGAGAAAACCCCTCCTTCTTCTCCTTTCTCCCTCTCTCCATCCACCTTCCCCTTCGTCCTATCTGTTCCCCTGTCTCCCCAACCCAGGGAAACCAAAAAGAAAAGCGAATGTTGCCTGTGGAAGAGGCTAGTACATGTACTACCATCCCTTGGTGAATTTTGATTGGTTTATTAGATTTGTCTTGTTTCCTGATTGGCCGAATGAGCTGGGTATGCTACTGTAGGTTATTGTGTATAGGCAGCATGTATTAAAGCATAGGTATTGGCAGGAAATAGAAATTTTACTTTAAAAATTTTTTTTCCCTTTAGAACTGTTTGAGGATGATTATTCATTTGGTCGTGGATCCATGAACAAGATGCAATTTGAAGTAAAAGATTTTCAGAATAACCCCCACTACCAAGCCCTGAGTACAAAACACTACAGGCTTTATAGGGTAGGTGCATGCAGTTTGGATTAAAAAAGTGAATAACTATGATTATTTTACTCTTTAAAATCATCATCATAGGAACTATATAATTCCACAGAGTAGGAAGGTAGTCATGGTGTGATGCAATGCATTAGTTCTTTGTGGGAATTCCTATTGTAGTCATTTCCAATAATCAATTTCATTGAGGTCTTAAATGAGTAATATGAGAACTAAGATTTGCTTGCATGTTTGCAGTAAAAATGGGATTTGACATGCTGGGATTTAGTTTACTGAAAATGGGAAATTGAATAGAGCTAATGGACTAAGATTTCTCTAAAATTCATAATGGGAATGAGGTTTTGCAAAAACTAGAACTAGTAAATCAGTATGGATGCCCACTTCAGGCCTCTCACTTTGATATTTATGAACTATAATGGATACCAATGCAGTATTATTTGGTTGTTTTTAGTGATATTAATTATATTCTTGGTGGTTTTTAGGAAAAGAATAATAAAGCATCATATGACACTTTTTTAACAGATTTAAGGTGAATAATTTATATCTTTAATGATCTCTGCAACTAATTTTTATTTTTAACTATTTCATAATCATAATCATTACCATCACCTATGAATCATCATCATCATCACCTATCGAGCATCATTACCATCATTTGTCAGTCATCACCATCACCTGTCAATCATCATAATAGTGCTAATCACCATCACATCATTATCTTTTTATCATGTCATGAATGTAGTCAAGACATTTTTCCAGCCACTTTATTATGGTTTTCATCTATTTTCAGTTCAAATGGAACATTTCTTAATGGGGAAAAAATTGGTATGTTTAAACATGTCATTTTAATTATATCAATTAATAGCCACAACCTGCTAAATTTAAATTATTTTTTTATTTATGTATTGAAATATTTTATTATTTCAAGGTCGAAACCAAACACATGTTTTACATAATAATGATGAAATAAGTCTCTCTGTCATAAAGAATAAAGGTGTGTGTATTTTAATTTGCTATGTTCTTCTTTTATCATGTTTCTTGGGATTTCCAATTGGGGGGTTCATGGGACCTATAAATGTCCATGGCGACACACACAGACTAAAATAGGATATTACATGGGCACACAGAGATACGAATTTTATCTTTGAGTGTTGATGATATCTCTTGAGGTATTCAAGAGAAGATAAAATTTGTATCTCCAAGTGACCATGTAATGTTCTGTTTATTTTATAAATATCGATGAAATATCCAGGATCAGAAATATCATTGGCTGATACAAGGATAGTCATGGCAATGGTGATATCTTCACTGTGCACGAAGTTTTAGAAACAGGAGAAATCCCAGTATTTCATTGATATCTATATAATGAAAAGGGTTACAATTGCTTCTTAATAAAAGTTGAATCTGACATCAAATTTGAAAAAAAAAAGAAAGCAGCATACAAAAAAATCCAAGATTGCCTTATTTTCCTGTGTTACATAATTAACAAAAAACTGATAGTGACATCAGTCAACTTTTATAAAAGATGCCATAAGATTGTTTTGGATTGGTAAACCAAATTGACATAAGATCCCCATTTATAGGCCCAATTTATACTTCTCACTAACCTCAAAGAATCAACCCCCCTTTGAATTCCCCTCTCGTAATGCATGAAATGCACAGAGGAAATAGAGTTGCAGGCACAAACACCTAGGTATGCAGGATCTGCAAGTGGTTTTAAACAGATTAGTGTGATAGAAGCTAAAGGAGAAACAATATGTTTAAAAATTATACCTCATATGTCATCATATTTACAGTGATATCTCTTTTCAGCATATATTTTTCAAGAACTTGGCAAAGCATCTGAAGGATTGGAAAACCTGCCAGAGGTGAGAACAATGATTAAATTGCTCAGGTTGTCAGTGATTTATTTTTATCTTTATTCAACCTGAACTGTCATATTTATTGTCTTTGTATTATTTTTATAGGCATTTAAAGCAAAGTACACATTGTCTAAAACCATAGGGAGGTAATCTTGACTGATAATAATATATTTTCTAGGATAAAAGTATTGCAGGATAGAGCCAATAGTAGAATATGACTCTTCAATTCAATCCCACCCCAAAGTAAAGAAATTAATGCACCAACTTGGTATGGAATGTTGTGTCTGGTTAATTCACATGAAAACAAGGGGCATTACTGCATACTATTTGCTGTAGAGTACATGCTATATATCCATGAAACAATAGGCAGTTTTCATGATGGCATCATTTTACAACCACCACCAGAATGCTTTGTGAAAATGCTTTTTATTCAGATAATTTCTTCTCCTTACCTGGTAATAAAGAGACAATTGGTAAAATGTGCCTGACAACAGAAGCCAGTCAAAGCATTCTGGTCTTTGTGGTAAATTAACGCCATCATGCAAATGGCCTGTTACTAACTATTTAGAGTGTGATCATAGTATTTAGTTATCAACCATTTACTAAGAATTCACTTGTGTATGATCACACAAAGATCACTAGAAGCCTGTTGCTTTTGTTGTCACTGTTCTGCTCCAGTGAAATCCACTAGTTTGTACAAAAAAGTGCAATTATACAGTAAATCTTTAGTTTTGTTTCATAGATGTATGGTGTGTACTTTAAGCCACTATGGTGCTTTTCCCACTCATGCAAAAACGATTCTAGCTTAACATTTATATGCTGGAGTAAAAAATTAGTTGCCACCATTTATTTAGACTCCAGGTTCATAAGTGCAAAACTAGTCTTCATGTCCATTACCTTCTTACCTTTTATTAAAGGGGAGCTTGTGGAGAAGTAAAGTTATGTTTCACCAAAGGCAACTGCTCCAGATATGCTGTCAAAATCATAAGCAAGAAGCAATTCTCAGTCAGTGTACAAGAGGCTTCAACCAGAGATGAAGTAGAAATCCTAAAGGCATTAGATCATCCCACAATCATCAGAATCCAGGATGTTTTTGAGACCCCAGATAACATCTACATTGTGTTGGAATTGGTTGAAGGAGGTGAACTGTTTGACAGGATTAAAAACCAAAGACGGATGGAGGAGAAGTGTGTGAAATTGATTTTTTACCAAATGCTAATTTCTGTAAAGGTAATGATAACTGCAGTAATTATTTTGCACAGGAGTTAATATTTTCCTCTAGATATGCATAGATGCATTAAATTCAGTTCTAAGCTAAGAATTGCAAACCAGGTCCTTAAAACTGTACCATAATTTAATGCATCGCTAACTCATTCATGAACAAGTTAAAGATGTTGCTCCAGTCTACTCAGGACATTTCAATTAATTTTAATGAATTACAATCATTTCGCCTACACATTGTCAGACGCAAATGAGTTGTTGTGTTACAACAACAGTGTAATGACTTGTCAAGTGAAGCTGACAAACTATTCTGATTTTTGAAAGAAATCTTTGCTTGTTGTCAAAATCTTTATTAAAAACACACACTTTTTATCTTTAAAAAAGTTTATATCAATCTAAAGGTGAATAAAGTAAGGGAAACATTGCGAACTTCAGACGCAAAGGAGTTGTGTTACAACAACAGTGTAATGACTTGTCAAGTGAAACTGGCAAACTATCCTGATTTTCATAAGAAATCTTTGCTTGTCAAAATCTTTATTAAAAACACACTTTTTATCTCTAAAAAAGTTTATATCAATCTAAAGGCAAATAAAGTAAGATACTGTAAGATGCTGCACTCACTTGTGAGAGATATCAACACTCGAAGATAAAATTTGTATCTCTGCACACCCATGTAATGTCCTACATCCTTGTTGTTTTGCAGTATCTTCATGATGGAGGAATCACACACAGAGACTTGAAGGTGAGGCTGTATTGATAATTATATGAAGCTAATAGGTTTTGTATCATCTTGGTTATTGAGGAAGTCAATCTCCACCCTCCCCCCAAAAAAAATTTGAATACATACTGTAACCATATTTTTTTCTAAAATAGTTTTTGTAATTTTCAGCCAGAAAATGTTTTGCTTGCATCAGACAACGATGAGACTCTTATCAAGGTATTTCAAGTGTAAAAGATAGAATTAAACAGTACTCAAGTTAACTGAAAATGTTGGTCTAAAATTTTAGTACATGTATGTGTAACTTTCCAAATAATATTCTCCCTTTTCTCTCTGCTGCAAAGATCACAGACTTTGGCCTGTCAAAGATGGTGGGTGAGCAAAGTCTGATGAAAACCCTGTGTGGGACACCAAGCTACTTAGCACCAGAGGTTCTGACTTCTTCCGGAGTGGGAGGTTATTCCAAAGCTGTTGACTGCTGGAGCTTAGGTGTCATGCTCTTTGTTTGGTAAGCAATAGAATAATACCAGAATGTACATGTTTTGTTAGTTGCATTGTGTATTCCTTATATTAATCTTACAGATACTAACAAGTTATTATTATTTCCAGTCTGGCTGGCTACCCACCTTTTAGTGAAGAAATAAAGCCTTACACTCTAACACAACAGATCTGTAAGGGTTTGTATAAATTCCACAAAGCCTATTGGGACCCTATTAGTGATGAAGGTATATTAACAAATTTATTCTAAAAGTCTATATGATGTCATTAAAATAGACCATTAATTGGGTAATTGATTTTGAGTGAGTGAGTGAGTGAGTGAGTTATCTTCTAGGTGGTAAGGGGATGAGTTGGTGGATGGGAGAATAGGAAAGTTGATGTGCAGGTGGATGTGGATGAGGGAGTTAGTCGGTGCGAAGGAGTGCATTAAATATTTTACCTTGTCAGTGTACCTTGCTGGAAGCTTATCACTAGCTTGTATAAACTAATCCTGCTTGATCAGTTTATCTATTCAGGTGGCCCATACCTTTCTATTTTTTGTAAATTCTTTTTTACTATCTAAAAAAACTGTAATCATTTCTACTATAAATGTATATAGGTACAAATAAAGTTATTGTATTGTATTATATTCACACAAATATTTCTTTTGAACTTGTTTTATTATTACTTATATTATTATCACATTAATTGTTATTAAAGCAAAAGATCTTGTTAAGAAGTTGCTTACTGTGAACCCTAGCGAAAGAATCACTGTAGAGGGAGCTCTTGAACATCCATGGCTACAGGTATCACTAGCATAAATTTCAGCTGCCTTACAGCACTTTTCATAATTCTGCAACCTACTGATTCCAGGCATCTGGGCAATGTCGGGCGTTTTGGCTTCTGTCAATCAAAGTTTCAGCAGTTTCAGTTAGTAATTATTTTGATTGATGGAAACTAAAATGCCCAACAATGCCCAGAAGTCTGGAGTTGGTAGGATGCAGAATTATGAAAAGTGCTGTAAAACATCAAATCTTAGCACAGTTCAGATGTTGAACTTTTACTGCATTGAATCTTATAGTTGCATCTTGTACATGACAACTTGTGTGATGGTTGGTGTGGCAGAAAATTAGACTCAACAGATCCAGTCACATGAAAGACCAAATATTGGCATTGATTCAAACACCAAACTTTTTAGTTGGGTCAAATACAATGCAATGAATTATAAAAGCTCTCATTTTGCGAGTGGCAGAATTAAATGCAATTTTTGAATTAAACATTCAACTTAATGGATTTCAGTCAAGCTTAAAGGCAATCTTACTTTTTCATTTTAAAACTTAGGATGAAGAAGTTATTTCAAAAGCAAAAAAGATTATGTTCCCATCAGGGGAGGACAGTATGCTTCCACCACAGCCAAGGGTGAGTAGTATAGTCTTTCACAATGAAATTCGTACTAAGAGGTTATTAACCTCGCTTGCTCAGTCTGTACGGGAAAATATCAGACCGAGGTCTTGACAGTACAGACCGAGCCATAAGGCAAGGTCAGTACATAAAAGACCGAGGTCTGATATTTTCCCGTACAGACTGAGCAAGTGAAGTTAATAAATCATTTATTATATGGCTTTTTTTAGCTGCGTTGATGAAAGACAGGCAAACTTAACTTACCAGTCTGAGATGGGAAAATATCAGACCGGAAATCAGCCAATCAGAACGTGCGTACTATCGTAGCCATATAATAAATGTGAATAACATCCGGTACAGCAACATGACATTGAGCTGACAGCCCTCACAGTCAAGTTCTTAATAAAACAGAAAAAGTGCTGCCTTGCAATTGCAATGGATAGGAGGCCAAACTACAGTACATATGTAAGCTGTCAGTGGCCTTAATTGGGTTGCAAGACCTGTTACAATCCATCCCTGTTCATCCACATCAGAGTGATAAAGTCATTAAATTATACAGCAAAAAATGATTAGACACTATAGCCATAGCCAATCTGATCTATGAATGCTGTTAATAAAATACCTGTATATTATTTTACTAATCATTTCATCACTTTATAGGCGTCAAAGAAGAGGAAACTATCAGACTAGCATCAAAAATTTGTACCAAAAAATTTAATCATAAATGTGTCATCACGAAAACTTCTAATATAGTGCCAAGTTGGTACAACTAAAACAAATGTATAAAGTGCACACCACATATCTGTGAAGCAATTAGAGTGTAATAGTATTTAATAACTAACTCAGAATTCACTCATCCATGAACACTACAAAGAAACACAAAGATCAATAGAGGTATGCTGCTTTTGTTCTCACCATTCTGCCTGAATGATATTTGCTGTTTGTAACAATATAAAGGCAATTACATAATACTTTTTTTTAATTTGTTTCATGGATTGATGGTGTGCACTTTAATGACATAACATTTACATATTAATAAGTGGCCAATTTCTGTCTGGCCATGCAGCACATAGCTAGATAGATTTGAAATAAACATATGAAACACTAATGTGTGTTACATGTTAATGTCATGATGCTTACTCCATATTAAAACAAAAGGATTTTTTTTACCTTGTTTAACTTTAAATGCCTATAACCTTTCCAACAATATTCTCAGTGTTATTCTACAAGGGATCAGCTATTGAATGACCCCCAAAAATTTCAGTTTGAGTGTGGCCTCTTCAAGTTATAAAGGTTTTTCCATGGTATATGCTAATTGACTAAGACATCTGTAGAGAGAAAAAATTTCATAACCCCCAACAATGTCCAAGACTTCAGTAATACTTTGAGCCTCACACCTCTGCAACTTAATAACCCCCTCTCAAATTCGCCGACCCCCTCCCCAATGCATAATAAATTCAAGCCCCCATAACCCCATAACCTATTCTTATTCCATACCGTAGAAAATACAAGCCAATCAAGATGCAGGAAAACAGTAACAGTGACTTCTCTGTTAGAATTTGAACCTCTTTCTATGATTTTGAGTATCACTCCTTTTACTATGACATTTTCATGATTGCATCATTTTACTACAACTACAGAAAGCTTTGTCAAATAGCTTTGTTGTTCAGATTTTTCCAATCTCTTGGTAATAAAGAGGCAATAGCTCATTTCCTTTATACCTGAAAACAGCATGAAAATGAGGCTTGGATTCCAGCTGGCCAACGTGTGTGCACAAACTATGGGCATGAAGTTCTAGAATCCAAGGCTCGTTTTCATGCTAAATTCATTAGCATGTGGCCAAGTATAATGAAAATTTGCCTGACAGTGTGAGCCACTCAAAGCCTTCTGGTCTTGGTAGTAAATTAAACTACGCCATCATGCCAGCTGAGTGAACAACTAATCGTGCAAAGCATTGTTGATCAAAACCTGTGGCCCCTCACTCTTTGTTTTGAAAATCATTTTGTGGTTTTTAGATAATTCACAGATGAATTATCACTGTTTAAGAGTTTTCTAATTTTCTGGGAATCAAAATATATTGTATTCAATATTGTCAATAGCTTTCAGGTAGAAAAAAGTGCTTGAACATAGGGCCGGTCATTACAAATCACAACGAACTGTGATTGGTTAGAAAATTTAATGCCAATCAGCTGGTGCAAATGGCCTATAAACAAGTACAACTGGAATCGACCACCCATTCGCTTATTTTCCCTTTAAATTTTCGCGCGCAAATTAGAAGTACCCATAACCCCCTGCGGCAGAGCTAGATAAACATTGTTAATCGATCACGAGTGATCACTCAATGCAGTAAACAAAATAGGCCAGAAAAATGTATAAATCATGGACGATCTTGCAATTAATATCAATTTTAGTAGGATCTTATGTCCATTCGAGTATGTCTGCTCTACCAGGGATGTTATATCCGCGAGAGTCTGAAAGCAGAGAGGTGAAGGAGCTGAACGGAATTTGGGATTTTCGAGCCGACATGTCGTCGAGCAGGGAGGCTGGCTTTCAAAGTGCTTGGTTTTCGAAGCCTTTATCTCAGGTATTATTAAGAAGTTAGACTAACTTGATCCTCCTTGAGGTGGATAAAGTGTCGTTTAGAGATATCATTTACAAAAGATACGTCTATTCGTCCGATAATTTGAAAAAAATTACGTAAAAAGAACTTGAAAGACTTAAAAGGGGATTCCTTTCCTGTGAACTTTAGAATTGTTTTATAAATTAAAAGATGTTAAAATTGAAGTGTATACTATTACAATTTTTTTGTTTTTGCAAGTGAATGAGGAGATAATGCTAGTGTAGTGTTTCCATCTTACTTGAAATCAGGCTTGTTCTCAAAGGTTTGAGAAGTCAAAGCCTTGAATAATTAACTAAACGAAAATAATTTGGCATATCATATAACTAACTACCTTAGGGATATTAAAAATAATGTACACAATTACGAAGACTCTTCGACTGATTTCAAGTCATCTCAAGTATGGTTTAGTTTTGCTAATAGTGTCGGAATTTTCTCAATATTTTTTTAACTTAAACTACAATCAGTCTCCCCTACTACCTGTTGTTTAATGGTGTTCGTTTTGACCTTCTGAAATACCTGTCCCAGATTTCAAAATAACCAACGTAGGATCATAAGTTTCAATTTATAATAAAATCAGTATAATTTTTCAATTTGTTTTTTAGGGACTAGTTATGAAGTAAAGGGGCTGGGGGGTGGGGCTGATGGTAAAACAGGATTTGAAGGAGCCGTTTTTCTGCTGGCCCAGTAATAAAAACAAGGTTGAAAAAGTGAAGACCCCTACCCCCAGTCTTCTATGTACCCCATTTTGTATGCCCATCCTCTCTGCTGTACAATTGTATGGTCAGCCCATCCCTTTCAAGAACTTCAAAATTGTGTGACCCCCCTTTTTCTACCCCTACCCCCCTTATGACCAGTTCCTCAAAAACAATTTCAAGGTGGTTTGAAATTTCTTTCTTTTTTGATTAGCACAAGAAGTCCAAAATTACCAATAGTGAAGGTTGGCTGAAATTTGGGCTCCTAGTTAGCCTCCACAGCAATCTATGAAAGGTAGTTTGAGAGTTCAGGAAGTCTCTTTCTAACATATGTTGTTATTGTTTTATAATCTTCAGTCAGGAAGCATCATTCCCATGCCTGTTCCAGCAAGTTACAATGACATCACCCAGGACAGATCTCTAAGGGATTTTGTTGGTTGGGCATGGTATGAACGAGAGGTTTTTGTTCCCAGTTCATGGAGAAACAATAACACAAGGGTTGTTCTACGATTTGAAAGTGCTCATTACTACAGCGTTGTGGTAAGTAAATGTTGCAGGGGGGGGGGGGGGGGGAAGGGCTAATAGACCAAATTCATCATTTTTCCATTTTCAGACCAGTGGCATGTTTAGGTCTGCATTTATGGGTGCTAAATGTGTAGTGGTAGCTGTTTAGCTTTTACCGCACTTTATGATATCCTTAGGGATTCTAATTATATCTCTGCAGACAAGACATGCAAGTTGAGTTGCTAATTGTTCTAAAAATAATCTGGCATGGTTGAGACATTTTTTGTATGTATGTTTTTTCAGTGGGTTAATGGCAAAGAAGTCATGCAGCACAATGGTGGTCACTTACCATTTGAAGCCGATGTTACAACCTTTCTACGTTACGATCAATCCAATAGAATAACAGCTGCCATTAATAATACCTTGACACCCATCACACTTCCTCCAGGCGAGATAGATTATGTCACTGGTGGAGATGGGTAAGCAATGAAGATTGAACTGTATGTTAAAGAAAATGGCCATACCTCACAATAATAAATGCATAGTGGTGAGAGCACCTACCTTTCCTCATCTTTGTAGTTCCTGCTTTGATGCTTGGGCTCTTCATACAGTTCTTCATTTGTTATGCTGTTTTCTTCCTTGAGAGTTTTTTTCTGTACACTGGTTCCCTAATTTGTTTCTAATAATCAAACTGAATGTAGTGTTGTTTCTCTAAATTCACCCAGGTATCCTCCAGGTTACTTTGTACAGAAGTACACCTTTGATTTCTTTAACTATGCTGGCATCCATCGACCAGTCAAACTCTACACAACTCCTGTGGTATATCTCTCTGACATCACCATTACAACATCCTTCGAGGACCAGAAAGGAATAGTTAAATTTGTCAGCATTGTTGGTGCAATAAGTACAGTACCAAGAGATGACATTTCTATGGAATATCAATTATTAGATAAGGAAGGTTATGTTGTTGCAACTACTGGTGGTAAAGGAATGTTTGAGGGGGAGCTTGTTATTAACAATCCTATATTGTGGTGGCCAATTGGAATGAGTAATCAGACAGCATACTTGTATACACTGAAGGTCAGTTTATGATCAACTATCACCATCTGTATGTGTTTGTGCCCCCTGTAACCTTCACCACCACCCCTGATCCTCCTGTGAAAAATGAAGAGGTGTAAGTCCAACCTAAGAACCCCTAGCATTATTCACTTGTTTAGCATTTTGTTACATTTCCAGGTGTCTACAGTCTCCACTTGGCTGGTAGATGTGTATCGTATCCCTGTTGGTATAAGGACTGTCAAGGTGGAGGGCACAAAGTTTTTGATTAACAATAAACCCTTCTATTTCAAAGGCTTTGGCAAACATGAGGATGCTGATGTGAGTTATGTGCATCCACTGCTGTGATATATTATGACATATTATGATATCTAATATATTATAATAAGGAAGATGTTGCATGATGATGATGCTGATGCTGAAAAATAGTGATGGTGACAGTAATGGTGATGGTGGTAGAAGGAATGGTGACAGTGATGGTGATGGTGGTAGGGGGAATGGTGACAGTAATGGTGATGGTGGTAGAAGGAATGGTGACAGTGATGGTGATGGTGGTAGAAGGAATGGTGACAGTGATGGTGATGGTGGTAGGGGGAATGGTGACAGTGATGGTGATGGTGGTAGGGGGAATGGTGACAGTGATGGTGATGGTGGTAGGGGAAATGGTGACAGTGATGGTGATGGTGGTAGGGGGAATGGTGACAGTGATGGTGATGGTGGTAGGGGGAATGATGATGATACTGATAGTGGTGTGTCATAATGATGTGATGATCACAATGATGATGCATGCATGATGGTGATGATGACAATGATGATGATGATGCATTTGACATCATCATGTTGATTCTATATTAGATTCGAGGGAAAGGCCTGGATTATGCAATCATTACCAAAGACTTCAACCTAATGAAATGGTTGGGAGGGAACTCATTTCGTACTAGTCATTACCCATACGCAGAAGAAATCATGGACATGGCAGATGAGCAGGGTATTGTAGTCATTGATGAAAGCCCTGGAGTTGGTATTACAATGTAAGTAATTATTGCACAACCCTATAAACTTTGAATTTTGAATATTAACTACCTGCATTTCAAGAGAAAGACTTGAGGTGTATAGCATACCACGACCTAAAAACGTCGTCTTTGAGTGTTACTTCTCAAACTATGAGTTATTAATGAGGAGAAAACAAAGTTTAATCACTTCTATGACGGTGGTTTGGATATGTCATCTTCAGATTAGCATAAAATTTGGCCAATTTTCGCTTTGCTTTTCTCCTAGAATTATTCATGGTTTGAGAAACTAGATCAACTCTTAAAAGAATCTTAACTATATAGACTGAAAAATTGTAGTCTTTATTTTATCTCTGATGATGGACGAGCGTCCGAAAGCTTAGATTGTTTTATATTAAATTTTGCTGAGACAAACATAGTTTTTAGTTAAGATGAAACTGCCCAGCAACATAGCTATCTTAGATTACATTCTTAAAAGAATGTTTCATCCTCTATCCAAACACCTCGAAGTCGCGCCTCGTTTTTATCAACCCATTTCTCGGTGTTTGGATATTGGATGAAACACACTTTCCCGTGTTTGATCTATTACTTACACTATGTTGAAATATGTTGTTACGTTTTTAGTGTTTACCTACCGCTCAGCATAATGTTGTTGTTTGGCGCTTTTTTTTTTAGGGAAAACTTTGGTGCAGAGTCACTGAAACACCATCTTGAGGTCATGGAAGAACTCGTTCGACGGGACAAGAACCGACCAGCGGTAGTGATGTGGTCAGTGGCGAACGAACCCAGGGCAGATGTTCCACAAGCTGCCACATATTTCAAGTGAGTAGGAATGTTTGTCAGAAAATCTCCTTGAAGAGGCATCGATAATTCCTGACGTCATGGCCTACATGCTAGATGAATTTACCAAAAGATTTATCCTTTTTTCATCATCAAAGATGGTCGGCGAGCAGAAGTTTTATCATTTCGTTCTGTTGGAAATGGGTGCACCTCAAAAATTGGGCGTAATTTTGTACCACGTGTCATTCCCTTGAGTATCGCTCTTTTCTTTAGTACTGACGCTTGAGAAAACATATGCGTCGATAGACCTTTACGACATAAGCATGAAAACGTGGCTTAAGGGCCTAGATTTCATGTAAATTTAATTAAAAGACTGGGATTATGACGGACAGTGAAGACAAATTTTCTCTACTAGATATCCCTGGATCAAAATTTTCAGATTTTCAGCGAACAGTCCACGGAAACCTTGATGGTACTGCAGCCGGCTTTAGAATGTCGTATTAAGCCAGCAAAGCTGTGTTTATAATCTTAATCTGAAGAAAAGTGCATGGAAAGTCAAATAATAATCCTATTACGGTACAGCTGTACGGAATTTATGAGATTAAAAGACATTGCTAGCCTGTATTTTTGATTCTGTCGGCTCTTAGGCCTAATTTTCATGCTTACATCTTAAAGGTCTATAGGGATGTAAAACTTAACGAAAGAATCTTATTTCATAGTCGAATAAAGAAACGAACGGAAAAATGTTTTTGTCGAATTTAACCAGCGGCTATGACGTCACATGGAAGCCAGCGATAGCGTAAATAGAAACTAGCGTTAGTGGAATTCGTAATCGAACAGTGTGAATAAACGCAAGATGAAACCGCCTTCTTCACTCATTTTATCGTACTGGACCCATTCCAAATGGAACTCCTAGCGCGAACAAAAAATGCGCACGTCATCAACAGGAAATCTAAAGTTTTCTTGCTTACCATTTACGTTTTTCCATCCAAAGACCTGTGTTCGAAACCACCCGCGAACTGGACCCAACAAGACCCGTGACGTTCGTCACTCACTACAAGGCGTGGAATGACAAAGTGGTAAGAAATTATGCAGTTTTTGTACGTGAAAAACGGTGTGAACGTTGCCGTGATGTTGCCGTGTCAAAGCATTTTCATTGGATGAGCAGTGATGTTGTGGGCCGTGATTGGCTCGACGGAGTCGTCAATTTCGTAACGTGACGGTGCCGCGTGCCGTGCCGTTTCAGTTACAGAGTTACAGGAAAACTGCTTCGCTGTAGCTGTAACATTACCCGAAAGACGTTATAAATTTCCACAGCCAGGGGGGGGGGGGGGACGAGAGTTGCCATACTTCGCGCAATCCCAGTTTTTTCTGCTAATATCAGTGTTGGTCTTCCTGTAGTGCCAGTTCGTGGATGTCATCATGTGTAACAGATATTATTCATGGTACCATGACTACGGTCAAACGCAACTCATCAGCCGTCATTTAGAAAAAGAGCTGACAGACTGGTTTGACAAGTTCAACAAACCTGTTATACAGGCTGAATATGGAGCTGATACAGTTGCTGGTTTACATATGGTAAGTCATTGCCACTACTTCAGGAAGGTTCCGGTCCCCTAAGTAACAGAAGTTTTTCCAAACAATTGATCGAATTAAATTTAAGTACCCATTCAATTAGCCATTTCGAAGTTAATGTTCGCGATAGATTCTGGAACTGTTTTAGGGGACATCATTTCACTGAAATTTGTACAAAATCGTAATAAAGTACTTGTAATCTATTCTTGATAAGA
>WUAP02198773.1:0-21319 GCA_015163945.2 Stichodactyla helianthus | reverse complement strand
AATGGGAATGGAATGTCGGGCTTGAGTAAGCAGACGTTAGTGGGGAGGGATTTTAGACCGACACTAAGAACGGCTGCAAAGGAGACTAGTCAATCCCTTGAGTGTATAATTCTTTGTTTGAGGCCATCCATATTAAAGTGTGTTCTCAAACTCTACCAAGAAACAAAGAAACAATACCCAAGGGAATGACATGTGGTCTGAAATGGACAACATTACACCCAAGTGGATTAGGACCATTCATTTCATTTTACACAGGCAAAGTACCAAAGGAGTAAGGTGACTGAAGCTTTCTTTCAGCACTGTCTAGTCTGCTAATATTAGCAGCCTGATGGTGTTACTTGAGTCCTGTACTATATAATAAACCTTGTCCAAAAACTTAAAATTTATTGGGAGACATTTTGACCTTGCTTGCTAGAGCAGTAAAAACAATGTACCGGTATTATCATCTAGCCTGAAATTAGGATAGTTTTTATTGTGACCATTTTATTAACAATTAATGGTTATCCACTTTCTTAGTTTCATCAATGATTCTTGCCGGTGCAATGGGTTCAAGAGCTGTGAGAAGTGGAAAGTTTATGCCAGCTGGGGCTATTGCAACCCTTAGGTAAGCACTACTGCATTAGGTCACTTCTTTGGGAAGAACATGGACAGGGTTTGTACAAGATCCCCTGTGAGAATTTTCAAAACTTTTCCAAAACTTTCTGAAGCCCTTTGGCTCAAATTTCCAAAACCACACAAATGGCACAAAAATAAAGCCAAATTCATGGGTCTGAAACATTCAACATACATTAACCAATGCAAAACAATACATACAGTGCTGACAGAAAAATCTTTGGCTCTTTACAACAAAAACAATTCTTTGCAAGGTATAAGTGGACAAACTACAAAAAATCCATAACTTTTCCATAGCCTAGTGGACCAAAAATCAATTTTCCAAAACTTTCAAGGTTTTGGAAAAATGCATATCAATTTCCAAAACCCATACAAAGCCTGCATAGAATATTAAATCAAAACAAATTTAACAAAATATTTGAATCTTTATTTACAGTCTAGCTGAAGCAGCTCGCATGGGATACAGACTGCTTGATCGATAACCAAAAAATAGAACATGCAGTTACAAAACAGTTATACTACTTAGTTGTGCTAATCTTAACATAGTATCAAAACAACTGTAGCTGTACATGAAGGAATATTCATCATACCACTGTTTGCATTAGAAGCATTTCAAACCACCTCTGATGTGAAAAGCACAGAGCACTTGTGCAAATAACAGTGCTTGATTATTATATCTTACTACTTTACATCCAAACTTAACATCCACAAACAAGGCCTGTTTTTCGTTACTTTTTTCTCAAACTAATTCCAAATTTTGTTTAAATACCATACTTAAATGGACGTACAGTCAAAGATAATCTTAAATCTGGCTATTGTGTCTGCCTGTAATAGAAAAAAAAGTTTGTCTCTAATCATGTTATCAAAATTAAAATTATTTTTTTCAAAAATTCTTACTGGTGTCTATTCTTTGAGTAAAAATTTTGTAACTGTTTTTCTATTTGCATTAAAATTAGAGTGGTTTTCATAACCAGTGAAATATATAGTGTAGTGCAATGAATGTACATGTAATACGACACTACTAGTCACTAATTCCTTTGTTTCCTTGTTTTCTTTTAATTTGGCTATTACACTTCATCTAGTGCACTTTGTTTTATTATGCCAGGGTAAAAACACTCTAGCTAATAAGAAAAAGAAAAACCAGTAAATGCAAAACCCCATCTGTGCTGGTGAAATATAGGAATATATTACATACAAATACTTCGAAACAGTTTCTTTTGGAACCCCAGATGAAACACTGGCACTTGATTTTAATTTATTACATTATACATTAAATATTTCCACCTTATACTCTACAATCCAATATACTCATTGGCAAACTTTTGGCAAAATGGTTTAATTCCAACTTCATTCTGAAGGGCACAGTTCTGCCAGGCTTGTCCCAAAGTTCCATTCATTTGTCAACTTTGGAAGTTTGAAGTGAACTTTGCTGGAAACTAATGAACTTGTCTTCCATGTAGTTTAGGAAATACAAGAGAACTGAATTTTCAGATAAGATCACAATGTGCTATTATGAAATGTGGCAGTGCTTTCCACAAGGTTTTTTAAATTAGTTTTTGAAGATTGTGGTGTCCAGTGAGTTTCAGTGTCATTTCTGAAGTTACTGTCTGGGAAACAATTTCAGTTTGCCAAAAAAGTTCACTTTTAAATTTTTAGTTTCAAACTCTAGCAGGTGATTTACTGCTTGCTCTCTTAGCTAACCCAGGTCTTGCAGGAGATTTACTCAGTTTGTCTTGAGTGTTTTCTCTCCCTCTTGACAGACTTCTACTTCTAGCTCTTGAATCCTCTTGAGAAGATTTTCTACCTGCACTATTGTCTCTAGATGTTTTCCTGTCACCTTGTTCTTCTCTAGACGATCTTCTTGCAGGCATCTGAGAAGTTCTCTTTACCAAGGGTGCTCTCCTTCTCCCAGACTCCCTTGCTTTCCTTCTCTCTTCTTCTTTTTTCTTTTCTTCAGCCTCCTCTAATTTTCGTAATCTTTCTTCTTCAAGAAGTCGCTCTTTGTTTTCAGCAACAGAATGAACTTCTTCAATCATGTTTGTAGCCTAAATAATTAATAATAATCATGGTTCTATTTTTTTTATGAATTAAAACCATTTAAAAGCCCAAATACTCCAGTTTGTGAATTGTGAATGCTTTGACACTAAAATGAGGCTAACCCTAAGTAAATGAGTCTATTCAAAGAATAATGAGGTATTTTACATGTGTAAGCTCAAAAAAGGGTTCTCAAGAATCAAGTAACAAAATGTCCAAATGTCCCAAGAACCTAGAAACCAAAGCAGTAAGATACATATTTTACTCCAATGCCCCATAAATTACTAGAAATCTTTATTTTATATTTTATAGCTTACCCAAGCATAAAATGTAGCAGCTCCAGCACTAATATCTCTCACTATTTCCAAGTCCAGATCTTCAAGGTATTTAGAGTGAGCATATACTGCATGTTCCATCTCCACATGCAGAGGGTCAAGTGAAGTAACTTGACGTTTTAACCCTTCCTTGCCTGTTTTACCCAGTAATGCCTGCATGTGCTTCCAATTGAGTAACTCTTTTTCTTTGTAACCAAGAAGAATATAAACAGCTATCATCACCTTGGAAACACAAAAGGAAATAAAAAAGATAAACAGGCAGATGATGATAATAAGGTTGATGATGATGATGTAACTAATGATGACATCAATGATAAGGGTGATGGCCAGTGATGGTGTAAGGATTATGTCATTGTTGATGATGGTGATGATGTCATTGACAATGATGAGGATGACTGGTGATGAAAGATCATTATATGATTTCAGTGGCAATGAAGAAGATTAATGGTGATAACAGCATTGGCGTTATGATGATGATGCTGTCATGATAAAAATGATTACGTTAATGACACATGATGATGCCAATGATAAATAATAAAAAAGAAGATACCTATGTAAAATAATCCAAATCCATACCTTGTGCACAGCAGGAGGTGGATTTTGATAACTACGGATTTCAGAGATAACACTCTGCTTAAGCTCCAGGATTTCAGCTCTGATTTTCTCAAGTCTCCGCAGTCTGTTTGCAAGTCTTTCTCCTTCTTTCAGTTCAGGACCCCAATCTTTTTCCCAGCCATTTTTACGGATGAATGTCATGGATTTTTCAATATCAACCAGGTGACGTCTGTTGATGGCATCTTTCAGTGCTTTACCAGCTTTCACATTGTTCAGTGTTTTCTCTGCATCATCAATATCTTTCTTCAAACCTGACAAAGATTTTAAAAATTTACAGGCTATTTAGTTGAAACATTTCACATTACTGACAGCATGATATCTATAGATGAAGCTAATGCACAGCTATTTTCAATATTCATGCATTACTTATAGGAGCTAGAAATGTGTGGTCACAGTGACTGCAGAGCAAATAGAAAATTGTGTGAAATCCATTATAATAAATAAAAGCAAAAATCACCTGTCATTTTGGCAGCTTTAGCCTCTGATATTGCTGGTTCCAGTTTGTCAATCTTCCTGGACTTGACTGAAGCCTTTAAGTTTGCTCTTAGTTTTTTCTCCTTGTTAGCCATTGCTTCAGCAAGAGCCTTCTTCTCTGCCTCCTCAGCAGCTTTGCGACTTGCTTCATCTTTAGCTTGTCTTGCTTCCTCTGCTGCTTTCTGTGCAGCTTGAGCAGCAGCCTGTTCAGCCTCGGCTGCCTCATCAGCAAGATCTTCTGCTTCCATGGCTTCTTCTCTTTCTCTCTTGAGTCTTTCCTCTCTCTCTGATTTTAAAAGAAAAACTTTCAATTAATAAACGTGCAATTTTATGATCTGCAATTGTTCAAGTAGTCTTTTTGCTTGGTCCCTTTTTTCAAGAAAAAGTTTGTATATTTCCTTGAATTAACTTTCCACTTTATTTAAGTAACCTTTTTGCAAATGGGACTGTTTTGTATATTCCATATAACCAGCAAATGTTATTTAAGGGCAGAAAAAGTCCAAAATAAGATGGGGAAGGTTGGTGCATTTTTCCTTTAGATTTACTTAGGCTATATTACTAGTCTGCAGCAGCAGTGCATTCTGAAAATGTTAACTCAGCTAAATAACACCAAGCAAAAGGACAAAAGAATATGGTGTTAGTGTTATTTAAAAGAGATAGCAGTCCCAGAATGCAGAAAAATTGTTGGCCACATAATATCTTACATAAATTAAGATGACCCCCCTCAAAGGCGGGCACAAATTAATGGCCCTCCCCCTCTCCTTTAATTTTTGATCGTCCTTAAAGATATTCATCAATTTTCCTTACCTTTTTCCTCTTTTTCTCTTTCTAACTTCTGCTGCCTTAATAATTCTTCTTTCTTCCATTTTTGTTGAGCTTCTTCTTCTTCTCTTTTTCTCTCTTCTTCCTCTTGTCTTCGTCTTTCTTCCTCTTCTCGCTTTAGTTTCTCTTCCTCCAACATCTTTTCCTCTTCCGCTAACAGTTTCTTCTTTTCCTCCTCGAGTCTTCTGTCCTCCTCGGCCTCTTTCTCTTTCTGAATTCGGTACTTTCTTTCTTCTTCTTCAGCTTTCTTCCTTGCCTCTTCTTCAGCCTCTTTTCTCTTTGCAGCCTCTTTTCGTCTTCTCTCAGCTTCTTGTTCAAACTTCACTTTTTCCTCAGCTTTCTTTCTAGCTGCTTCTTTTTCCATTTCCTTCTGCTGCTTTAACCTCAAAAGTTCATCTTTTTCTCTTTCTTCGTCTTCTCTTTCCTCTTCCAGCCAGTCCAAAGTAGGAATATTACACAGTGGAACTTCAATCTCAGCGAAGCTGATCTCTGTTCCTGGTGCTGCGCGACTACGCAGGAATTTTGTCCATCTTTTTTGCGAAAAGAAATCATCATGCACCGCCTGAAACAAAAACCTTGCACTTCTTTCACTGATGGTACCTTTACGTTCCCTATCCAGCATATTGAACTCCCATTGAAGATCTCTGACCAAGAAATATCTTCGATCCATCTCGTTCAAGACATCACACAGTTCGTCTTTGTCACAAGTGTCTGTCGCACAAACTTCAGAAATAGAAGCTTCCACTTGAGCTAAACTTATTCCTCCATCTCGTATTTCAGCATGGAGAGCTTGTAGTTGGGGTGGGGCTAGTTCTCCGGTTAAACCTGTGTCGTATTTGTCGAATATTTGAGAGACAACTTGGTCTTTGGTCATCCAGTCGAATAAGTACGCCATCTTGTTTATCTTGGTCACTGGGGGAGATTCGCTACCACAGGGAACCCAATTAGAACAGAAGAGGTACAAATATAAACAAACACGAAATAGAGCGCCGATAAGTTTCCTTTAATTGAACAATTTTAGAATTATTAAAAAGCCTTTTTCTCTGTCAAGCATACTGTTTACATATCAAAGAGAAAGACAAGGTAATGAATTTTATATTTTCAGCGAAAGTAAGAACAAATAAAGGACCTCTTCATTTTGTGTGATGTTTTCCCATATCAGATCACGTGTGACTGCACTGGGTTTTATTTCTTCGTTTCTCGGAAACGCTTGAGAATACATTAATATTGATGAACCTCACTCAAACGAATGACATGTGATCTGAAATGGGAAAATGTGACTCCCAATTAAAAGAGTTCTGTAGGAATTCAAACTTGTTGGTGAGCGTCACTACAAGTTTTCATGGCAAGATTTTATTCTAAAAGACAACAATCTTTTCCTAATTCGCGGTTGCTATAACTAAAGCTAAGCCCAGTTTCACACACCGCTGACAAAAACACAGGAACGCTTGATTTTAAACTTCATAACTTTTTGATTTAAATAAGAAGAACTCGAAATGCCTTGTTACCAACAACACAAACCTTAACTATGAACGCAAGAATCGCTAGTTTTAAGGGCACGGCGCGATCCTGCCATGTAAATGGGGGTTAGATGGGTGTGAGTGTTCGTCATACCTCTTAGAGGTAGAGATAATCTGTTACCACGCTCAACAAGAACGAGACTCGGCAAATTTTCGATGAGCATCCACCCCCTCCCCTCTGTGTAAGGACCCTGGAGTCCAGCAAATTTTCCTTGCTACCTGTCTTGCAATTGTTTGCACAAGTTGCACAAGACATATACCAAAAGTGCTTCACTGAGTTTTACTTCTCGCAACGGTTACGGCAAGAAAATTGCGATACAAGTTGCAAGGAAAATTGCCTAGTTTGATTTCTCTAACAACTGTCCATTTTTTATGAGATAGGTTAACTAGTGTAATTTTAGTGATGTCAGTCATTAAAATAGATTATTAAAGTGCCTAAGGGAAAGTAGTTGGGTATAATATACTTTGGTGAGGGAGAAGCAAGATCAAGAAAACTAACGGCACCAGTATGATTGCATGTGAATTCATTGAGTGTAATCTGTATTTGTTAAGAATATTATGATGTTGTAATCAGGTGGGTTAACCCATGTCAAGGTTGTAAGGACTTGTTATTTCGTCTACTCCAATTTCTTCTTGAGTAGCGATGCGGCGCAAGGTTCTTCTACACATGTCGTTCAGAAGATCTGCAGTACTGCCATCCAAGAAACGACAGCATGCCTAGATGGACGACAGAGATAAACATTTTATATCCTTTGTTAAAGATGTCAAGAAATCTTGAGTTTAAGGATGGAAAATCTTGAGGGGGGGGGGGGGGAGCGTCGGCAAAAGAACTGGACATAGATACGAAACATTTTATACTGGCCCATTTTTGTGGAGAGCCGTAAAAATTTCATAATTCCCAAGACTTCAGTCATACTTTCAGTATCACAGTCCTGCAACTTAGAGCAGATTTCGAATGACTGTGAAAAGATCACGGCACGAACACGGTCGCGACACAGTAAAGGCACGTCAAAATTCTGGAAAACATCACGGTCGCGACAAAGAACGCTTACGGCACCAATCATGCAGCGAGCTTTTCACACTCATACGAAATCTGCTCTAATAATCTCCCTTACAAGACTTTTTCAAGATAACCTAATTCCAAAAACTTTGCCGCCCCACCTACGCCATAATAAATGAAAGGGCCCTTGTCGATACGCGTCTGCCATTTTCCCGCCAAACTTCTGAATATGCGCAGTCGGTTTTTCACCAGCCCCATCATTACCTGTAACGTGTCATCGCCGAAGCTTAGTTTCAAGACGTCCGCCAGCGCGACCTCTGCCGATGCTTTAACGCCAGTGTTCTTATCCTTTGTAGAAACGATCAGCGCCGGTACAAAACTCTTGAGGGTTGAGATATCTAGTGGTTTATCAGATGAATAAGATGCATACTTCACAGCAGACGCGGACAGACTGCGGACCTCTGTTGACCCATTCTGGATATTCTGGGGGGAAATCAAATTATGCATATCGTTAGCTGTGTCCCAAACTGAAAGATGTCAAGTTTATGAAACTCACCGCGAAAAGTTTTAGCATCGGGTTCGTTTTGGCATTTTACACCGCGCACAATCGCGCGCACATGAATCCGATGCAAAGATCATCTCGGTTTAGTGACGTCTCCGGATATCGAATTCGGAAAAAAAGTTGCAACTTTGAGTCCGAAAACTTTTGAATCTGAAACAATGTGTAGTGAAAATGGAGTCTTTCGATGAAACCACATACTTTACCGACTGAGCGATTAGGAGTTTGCGAACACAATTAGCCAGTGGTGGACATAACATCGTTTATTATATAGTACTTGATGGCTGATGAAGTGTAAACGACCGATTGGAATCCTTGTTTTCGCGTTGTAGTGTACACGCCTGACGAATCCGAATATCATTCTATTCCAGTAGCTTACCTGAGCTAACGTCTGCACGACTTGCGCCGGAGGTTTTTGGGATTGTTTCTTGGAATAGGACAGAAGGAATCCCAGGGAACGGACGCCAAAGCTACCAATAGGAATCTGTTAAAAAAGGTTCAAATAGGGTCTAGTCTAACCACAAGTAGAAATTCTCTAAGCCAGAAAAGATTTTCAATTCTTCGTTTGCAAGTTTTACGTCATCGCAGTCAAAGGCTTTTCTGAGATAGCGAACGTGGTGCATTGTGGTCTAGCTTCGGTACAAACATCTATTGTTCCTCATGCCATGTTCATTATGGTGCTGTTTGTATCGAAGCTAGACAGCAATGCACCTTGTTTGTCTATCTGAGAAAAGGCCTTTGTTGGTGGTATTTAACAAAAGGTTTCTCATTAGGTCCTTTTGTCTGTACCACCAACATGGCTGCCATGCCTTTGTCTTTTAATCCTCTTGGGAATGGTTGCAAACCATCAATACTGCAAAACGTGGTCTTAAGGACTTACCCTGTCCGTGTAGGCATGCGTAACAGCAGCATCAGTGATGACGTCATATAACCCGCACGCCAATACTTTATCAGGTGCATCGTGCAAGACCGCTGACAGAGCAATAGCGCGACCGTGGCGCAGAGTCCAGTCGACTGATGGGTCGTTTACTATCAAACCAAAAGTTATTACAGAGTTTGATCAATTATTAGATTTGGCTTCGTGTTTGCATCTACTAAAGAGATACGATACTGAGATGCGTTCAGTGCAGACTTTTGACTTGAGAAGATAAATTTGTGGGAACTAAGTAACTCAAACAAAAATTTTGCTACTAAAGACGCATGAAAGGAAAAAAAACCCACGGTCAAAGCAAAGGGGTTCGAGTGAAAACTAGTTACATAAAATTTTGTGTGGTATGCGTACCTGTCAGTTGATCACTGATGAGGCTCTCTAGTTCGTTATCTGGCAAAATAGTGACCAAGGAACCAACACAGATCCCTGAGGCAACACGAATGTTATTCTGCAACAGAGTGAAAGAATTTTTAGTTTTGAATTTTGAGATGGCTGGAGTGTTTTTAAAGTGTATATCAAGGGAAAAATTTTATTTTGAAAATCACTCATATGATTACTATGAAGTAGGATGGTTTTAGTTTTTTTGGATGTGGATTTCCCTATCCAGAGAAATAGACATTTGAAATATCAAAATGCAAATGAGATGACGTAAATTCAGGACTAATTTATTATACAAAATTGCTGTTGTGGAAAGTACTGCTGTTTTTTCATCTGCAAATCATCTTTATAACTGAGATCTATGGTTTGGTACACTTTAAAGTTATCTTACGTCAGAGCACTTGTCATAAATTATAATTCAAAATGTATCACATTCTGGAATTTACGTCATCTCATTTGCATAACGATATTTCAAATGTTTATTTCTCTGAATAGAGGAGTCCACATCCAAAAGAACTAAAACCACCCTATTTCACATTACTCATATGAGTGATTTTCAAAATAAAGTTTTTACCTTGATATACACTTTAAACCTTCTAATATGGAAATGTATGAAGGAAAGACGGCAGGGAGGGGAGGGTACTTTTACTCACCTCACCATGTCCTAATATGGAAATGTATGAAGGAAAGGCGGCAGGGAGGGGAGGGTACTTTTACTTACCTCGCCATGTCCTAATATGGAAATGTATGAAGGAAAGGCGGCAGGGAGGGGAGGGTACTTTTACTTACCTCACCATGTCCCAATAAGGACAGTAATGTTGAAGTCAATGTTTTTCGTACGGTTTCACTCATCTTTTGACCTGCGCCAGTGATGACTCCTTTCAGTGCCTGCAGTAGTGTCTCCCTTGAAAAAGAGGGGGGGAGGGGTACATAAGTATTTATTGTTACTTAGATAAAATTTTATCTGTATAATGCGCGATCTGATTGCAGGAGGAGACAGAGGACAGATAATTCTATTTGTGAAACGTAAGCTAATTGGCAAGCTAAAATATGCATTTGGAACTTAATTTGATTCGCTTGGCTTTTATAGTCGAATAGTCTAGATATCATCTTAAAGGTAGTTTCGTATATGTTAAAGGGGATCTTACTTGATCGCAATGTCTTCATTGTTCTTCACACCGTTCTGTAGCTCTGTGAACAACGGATCAACGCGCGTATGAAGCGTGACGAGTTGGTGCAGGGCACAGGCAGCTTTCATCCTGACAGTTTTGGTGGGATCGTTCAACGCCTTGACGAATGTTGTCTGAAGCTGTGGTAAGAAGGGCTTCAACATGACCCCTACCTAGCAACCAAACAGCAATCATTTTATCAGGTTATTTCTCAAACTCATGAATAATTACTGAGGAGAAAACAAAGTCACTAGACTACCGTGACGGTGTTTTGGATGTGTGACCTTAACTAGCATAAAATCTAGTCAACTTTCACTTTGATTTTCTCCTAGAGTTATTTATGGTTTGAGAAGATAGATCAAGCACTTGAAAAGAGTGTTTCATCCTCTATCTAAATACCTCGAAGTCAGTTAAAAAACTCGGCTGCGCCTCATTTTTTAAACCCACTTCTTGAGGGTTGGATGTCAGATGAAACACTCTTTCCCGTGTTTCATGTGTTTGTGAAAATGTCACGCGGCAGGGCTTGTAGGTATAGAGCAGATTTCGTATGACTGTGAAAAAGTCGCGGCACGGTCAGTGCCGTAAGCGTGCCTTGCCGCGACCGTGATGTTTTCTAGAATTTTGAAGTTCCTTGCCGCGCCTTGTTCCTTGACCGTGTCCGCGCCATGTTCGTGCCGTGACTTTTTCACAGTCATGCGAAATCTGCTCTATTAATGCGAAATCTTCAGGGCGCGCCCGATTTTACTGGCTATGTATTTGATATTGGACACGGCTCCTTTACGGGTACGGTACGGTACGACACACGTGGTCATAGGAACCCTTACTTTGCCTAGCAACAGACCCAGCGTCTCCAGCACTGCCACCTTAACGTTCCAGCTGAACCTGTCACCAAGGATACGGATGAGAGGACCAGTGATGTTAACGACAGAAGGTTTGAGGGCGGCTGCACTGGTCAGCTTGATGACTTCACCCAGTCCGTTCGCAGCTTGCTCTTTCAACTCAGGGGTTCCTGTGAGTATACCTTCACGAAATACTGGCAGGATACACTTGATACCCTGCAAATGGAGAAGGCAATGATGAAATGGTCTTGTCACATGGATTCCTAGAATGTTAAGTTATCATTGACTATCAATGGGTGGCATGGGTGGCGTACGCTGCTAACGCGTCGTCTTTCACCACTGTGAGTTCAACAGCTGGGGACGCTGGTTCGAGCCCTGCAGTCGCCACATGTGAATTGAGTTTGTTTGATGTGTTGTTCTCTCCCTTGCTACGAGGGTTTTTCTCCGGGTACTCCGGTTTTCCTCCCTCCGTTACAAATCAACATGTGAGTCGAGTGTTGTGTGTGTAAAATAGTAAATGTAGCGGTAGTGAGTGTGAGTCGAAAGCAGGCCCACATCAGCGAAAGTTGCCAGAATAATCAGCCTGCTCTAACAAATAAAAGATTAATATTATTATTATTACTAAGCACACACCTTGTTTGGAAGACAGAATCCTGGTAATTCTTCACCTTGGACTTCATCACGGACGTACCTGATGGATTGCAGTAATGGGGAGATGTACTGGAGCTGTTCGCTGGGTTGAAGACTCTGATAGGTCAACAGATACGAAAATCGTGTATCAAACGAACGAACAAATGAGCAAGCAAGCGAACTAACAATCACCAGTCATGTGGCCTAGTGGTAGAGTATCCGCCTCATGACTGGGAGGTCGCGGGTTCGAGCCCCGGCCGCGTCATACCAAAGACGTTAAAAATGGAACATACTGCCTACCAGCTTGGTACTCAGTATAAATGGTATGGAGTATGGAAGTTAAACACATGGAGCCACCAGCAGACCAGCCCCCGTATGTAGCCGTGTGGCCTTTTAGGGCTACGGAAACGGAGATAGGCGCCGCCCTATACGTCACTCGGCGTGAGTAGGATTTAGCTTTAGCTTTTAGCTTCACCAACAGTGCATTTTGGCCTTAGTATGCAACATGCAACAAAACCTTCAGCAACCTTTTTGAAATAGCTGTGTACACAGAGGTAGGTGCAGGGGAGGGATGTAGGGGGTCAGGCTTCCTAAAAGTCCTTTTCAATTTTTTTTCGAGGCTTGTGATTTGAAAAGAACTCCTCTCACGACTTCGTCACTTCCTCATACATTTCACTCACTTCACTCGCTCCCAAATAAACACAGAGAGGTCGACTTGTCACAAGTCTAATAGGGGGTGTGAACCCCTACTGAGATGAGCTACTTACAGTCAATTATGGATTTAATATTATTTACTTTTGGTGCTCCATGGTCCTTTAACATAAATGGTGCACCACCTCAAAAAATTGTGGAAGTGCCCCTGATATATTATTATATAATAATGTATTGATGCACTCTCATTTGCAGCAAATTACTGCACAGATTACTGAAATAAAAATCAAATACCTTCATGATATTTTTAGCCTTGGATACCAGGAAGTGTGTGTGAATTTCTGGATTGAAATAACTAACTAATGCTGCAACACTTGATTCTGCATGTAACAAGTGATCCCCCTTTGCCATCAGGAGGATATCAATGAGCACTTCTGCACCTAGCTTGTATGGGTCATAACTAGAGTGATGGACTGCTTTTCCATGATACTTGACTGCCCTGTATGCCTTTGCAAATGTCACCTAAGGATATAAACCTCATTTCTAAATTAAATGCAAATAATTATGACAACTTAACAGTGGGGAAAATTTTCAGATTTAACATAACGTTGGTTTTGGCATAATTGAACTTATTAAAAAATGTTTGTTTCTTTATGTCAGCTGTTAAATAAATGCACACAGGTTTTGTTTTATAAAAATGTAACATGTGAATATGCGCAGCTTTTGATTGTTAGTGTATCTTAAAGTGAACCCCATGGCTTTCGTCAGACACTCACCATTATGTCTAAATTTTCATTGTATAATATACAATGAAAATTTATATATAATGGCACAACGTCGTAATTAAAATGGCAAATAAACTGTTAGATTGTTAACATAGGTTCTGTACGTTGAGCCATTTCTACCCTCAAGATGGTCCATGTACCCAAAAGCTAAAAAATCCCGTTTTTTAATAATTTTTAGGTTGCCTCCTTAGCTCCTAACGTGAGTGTATGTTCAATGTATTGCAAAATAATGTCAAAGCAAGTAGGCTGTCAAAGATTTACAATAAGGTGATCAGCTGTTATACCTTTTTACCAAATTCACTGACAAACTTCTTTATGCTTTCACTATTGTCACTGGCAATAAATATCTTGTTTGGGGTTGGTAGACTTTTGAGGATGTATTTAGCATTCTGGATCCATTTCGTCAATGAGGGAAGTCTCTTGTCTTCTGTTTCTGCATCATGATCAGTCCCTCTTACATGAACAGAAAGTACAGTATGGCCAAATAAGTGTTGGTCATAAAACTTATCTACAATCTCCTGAATCTTGGCATCAACCTTCACATATTTTTTAATCAAATTGTTGGCCCAGTAACGAATTTGGCGAGTTATGAGGTCTGACTTACTGAAACCAGGTACATTTCGAGGCTTGAAGCTTAAGTTCAGCAATTCAGGAAGAAATTTGTTATGTTTAGTTCTACTAGAATCTGGATACCAAGAATTAAACACTTTTGGACTTAACTGTTCTGCAAAACACAACACCTTTTTCGATCTTTCTTCAACCCTAAGGTTTATAGGCTCAAAAAACCAGTTCCATGAGTTAACTGTTGCATTTGGTGAACACACTGTCCCACAGTTACGCCAGAATACAGTAGGTACACCTCCTAGTTCTCTGCAAGTACTCAGATGATCCAGAGTTGCCAACAATGTACTAGCTAGTCCTCCATTGTCACATTCTGTCACAAATAACTCAGATGCACAAGCAAGATCATGCTTGAAGAACGAGCTTTTGTTGTTTATTTCAACAGCAATAATGGGATCAGTAGTACCTAGAGAAAACAAATTATTTTTTTGCATGTGTTCCAAATGGTCTGGAATCCTCTCTTTCTTTAACATACTGAATTTAGGAATCACATCCACATTGGACTTGTCTTTGTACTCCTTGATTATAATTTCACTTAGGATCCAACATGATACAAACATGAAAAAGATGAAAAGGATTAGAATGATCCTGCAACTGTACTTCCTCATCCTTGCCCAGCTTGTGTATTGCAAGTCAGAAACGTTTTTTTATAACTTATAATACTCAATAATTAATTTTAAAATAAGGACAACACACTTGAGTTTAACAAACATGTTTCGGGAGTATGTCTCCCATCTTCAGTGTATGAATGATTTGCAATATACAGAGCTTAAATAGTCAAGCGAACAATGGATTTTCTTTTACAAAATTACAATAGCTTTAAATTTAAATGTTTCAGTTGTTGACTTAAGGGTGGTTTCTCCCAAATGATGTGTTATAATACTCATGAATAATTGAGCCAAAACAATAGAAAACCATAAGCATGGAGCTGTGTATATCTCATACAGAATTGTCCTAATTTGCATACTTTAAAGCAGATTTTCTCAGCCAAATTCACCTGTATACGTTCAAAATTTTAGTCAAACACAATCCAGCAAACCTTGACGTATCATTAACAATTATTCCACGAAATCAATTTGTACATGAGCTCATAGCTATGAGCCATGTACGATGAGATTGAGTGGAACAATTGTTTTATTATATCCACATCTCACTGGATTGTAAGAAATATAGAATTTTAATTATTTCTAAGTTTAAAAAAATGAAATAACATCGGCAAAACCCTACGCCATCTTGTTTACTTCTCTATTCACCAGATATGAGCTGATATCCTAGTAGAGGAACCAATTGCAGTGCATGGCTTGCTCATATCCAGTGGATGTGGATATATTATTATATAAGCAATATACAATGTGTGGCAATGCTGTATCTGATCTACAATCTCTTGTCTGTGGCTTTAACTTGTATATCAGACACAGCAAGGCCACTCATATTGAATATATTACTTAATGTTTCAATATGACAGCAGATGGAGGTGCCTACATATGAATTAAGTAGCTTTTTACGTTGAGGTGTGACAAAATGGATGACTTAACTCATCAGACAGAATTAATGAACAAAAAAAACAATTTTTCATAATTCTTATTTATTTTAGGCTATTTACAGAAATTAAATAAACTAAAATTTTGTAATTCTTTATGCTTTAAAAAGATAATTCTTTTTGCTTTGGGTTTCAAAAATATTTAATTACATATCAATATGAAAAAAAAAAACAGTAAAAATAAATGCCATGCAGAGCCATTTCACTAATTAGGCCTTGCTGCCCTAGAGCGAAATGTAAAAAATTTAAAAACAAAGAAAACATCTGAATGTATATCAAGTCGTCAATTATCAGAATACAACCTTTTCAAACTGATTAAAACCCTTATCTTTTTCGGTATACTTTTTCTGGCTCGAACGATAGGAAAGCCAACACAGTGAGAAAACAATGGCTGGCTAAAGTTCAAAGCTAAGAAAACTCGGCAAAAATTTTTAGGTAAGAAAATACAGTTAAACTATTTTGTTCAAGTGTTTTGTATTTTAAATTTACCTTAAGAATTTTGCCGACTTTTCTTTGAACTTAGGCCAGCCATTGTTTTCTCACTGCAGTGTGGCCTTGGTTTCCATCGTTCAGCTCTTGAGTCGTCTTTTTTGCGTCTGTCTCGACGATGAGGTTTTGAACTTGTTGATTTTCTTTATGGTAACATAGATAAATATATATATATAAGTGTTTCAAGAATTTTGAAGCAGCAAAAAGTTAAGCGAGAAGGAAAAACTAGACGTTTTCGTGACTGCTTACCTTGAGAGGAAGCCCTTTTGCGTATTGTTTACTTTGTGAAGCGAGAGAAGATTTCGTCGAAAAACGTAGATTTTAGCATCGAAAAATAGATTTAAGAGGCCAAAGATACTTGACATAGAATCGGATGTTTTCTTTGTTATGAAATTTTTATATTTCGCTCCAGTGGCAGCTTTGCCCCTCCAAAACCTCGTTGCCATGTTGGTGACCAACAAGCACGTGATCATTTTTACATATCTGAGTGAATAGTCTTCAATTCTTTTGAGAGAAACTGTTTTTTGCCTTAACTTTCAGAATTAGGTAAATGTGTTGAATTAAAGTAACAAGGTAGCTAATTAATATAAAGGTGCAGACACGGTGCAACATTGCAGGCAAACCAATGTTGCAAGCCATGTCACATGATGCAATTCGCTGTATACAATGTTGCTGGAGTAGAAAATGATCCTACATTGCATGCAATATTGCACCATGTGTCTGTACCTCAATGCAGTCTTGTTTCTACTTCTCAAAGGAGAATTTTACTACCAATTGCAAGCAACTGTGAAGTGTGAAACTAGCTTTTTAAAAGTTATATCTCAGACATTTTATGTGAAAAACTTCAAGTTTGACATGAGAAACTTTAGGTGGCGCTGACAAACTAATTAGTTAGCATGTGAAATGTACACTGTTTATGAACTTTATCTTATAAGTTTCAAGATATTTTGCCAAAAACACAATGGATTTAATACTAATTACTGTATTTACTTTAAAATTTATGCTGTACTTTGTACAATATATCAGAACTTCTAAAATAAAGCTTATATAAACCTTGAAAATTCAATGTTATTTGCCAGCGACATAATAGAAGTTTTGGCGACAACAGAAGTTTCAAGCGTCAAACTTGATAGTTATTTGTGTCAAACGTCTGAGATATAACTTATAAAAAACTAGTTTGGCGTTTCACTTTACAGTTGCTTGCAAATGGTAGTAAGGTGCCAACACATGGTGCAACATTGCATGCAACAAATTTGAATCAGGGGTGACACATACTGCAATTTTCAGATTTGTTGCATGCAACAAGTTTCAGGGAGACATGCTGCAATTGTCCTGTTGCATGTAATATTGTGTGCAATGTTACAGTGTGTGTCCTTGCCAATCACTTTGCTGTCAAACATTAACAATGATTCACAGTTACATGTATATCTTAATTCAATGCTCCATAAGTTAGAAAAAATAATAAGCTTTAAAAAATTACGTCTGCATGTTTTCTCACTCATAATAGATGTGGTTTAGAGAATGTTGAAAAAAGTTAAGTGTTCATAGTTCAATTGTCCACACAGTAAATTGATAAAATAATGAAATTGCATAATTGCATATCCTAGCATAAAGAATAAATTTTTAAACTAAAAATGGTATACAAAAATTTAACAATTGCGATATACCCTAGTTCATAAAAGACTGCACCAAAGCAACTGAAGAATTTGTACACCTAGTTATTTTAATACTTATGTTAAAATTTTTTCAAGGTTATTATTTACTATTTTCTATTTTAAGCCATAGGCTCATTATTACTTGAAATCCAATGCCAAGACATCAAGTGGAGGAATTTTGGCCACCTCATGAAATACCCGATGAGAATATTTATTTCGGACAGTCATTAGATTTTTCTTTGGTGGTTCTGAGTTCATGGCATTTAACTCCAGCACACATTCCTTTAGCTCTTCTAGCTTGTAGCCAGTGTAGTGCTCAAGAGTAGGGGTCCAAGTACCACATTGCTTCATCATGAGGGCAAGATAAAGGCATGCTGATGCAAGTAGTGATGGTTTGTACTCCAGAAATTGGTAGTTATGGAGGGTTGACTCAAGGAGAAACCGAGCCAGTGTTAATGTTGGAACACTTGCTGATGCCGCCTATGGAAAAGATTTGTTTAAAAATCTTAAATATGAAACACTTCTCAAAAGTATGACCAAAATTTTTAGAAACTTGTATGCTTACAATTAATTACCATTACTTACCCTGGCATATCTACGAAGAAAGCGATATGGTATAGGAATATTGATGTCAAAGTCCAGAGTGGTCAGGATTTTTCTTTCCATGGCAACAAATTTTGCTTGGTCATAAGCATCATCACAGATGTACAGAAAGTCATCAAGGCAAGGGGAATGCCTCTCCTTTGAAAATAATAAAACAAGTAGTTTCCTCACAAGTTATCTCAATAGTAAAGCACTTGATTTAAAAATGAAACACTTTTATTGTAGTACCTTTTTTTATAAGAGAACTACTCAATTAACCTTTATGAAGGTTAAAATAAAAGACGTTCAATCTCACCTCTACTTTGCAGGCAATAAACAAAGATGCTGCCCCTACGAGCTGCAAGTCCTGTCTCTCCACAGGACACCTCATGAGAAAGTTATCCAATATCTTAACTCCAACATAGAGAGTTTCATGGTAAAGCTCAAAACTTTCTTGAACTTCAACTAACCAATCAACTAAAATGGCTCTCATGGTTGTGGTGAGCTGTTTCTGAATGTGCATATAGGATTTTAGAGGAAACAGTGTCTAAAAAACCAAAGATTTTTAGTTCAATCATTTAATCATTCATGACTCAAATACAAATTGTAACACAATTTCAAAATACTTACCTCTCTTGCTTTCATGTTTAAAAAAACTTCATTTGCATACTCTGAAACCAAGAATGGATCTGACGTATTAGCATCAATATCTTCAATTTCACTTGCTCTGGAAACTTTTTCAACTGCTAAAGATGCTTGTTTTACTTCAACCAAAATATCACTGTAAAAATCAAAATGGATGAAGCAGTTACTGAAATGTTAGGAATTTGTGTAATCTGTTTTTTCCCTAGTTGACAGGGAGATGCATGAATGAAGTCAAAGCTTTTATTATGCAGTACCAAAATTAAGCCCAGGGAGGTAGGTTGGGAATATGTGGGGCATTTGATTTCTCTTGGTGTCTCCACCCTGGGGAATTTTATCTCCTGGTTTACCCCAGGGTATGACATTTATATGGGTTATGAAAAAATATGCACCTCTCAGCAACCAATCAAATTGTTCCATTTTCATCTGGACCAACTTGCCATATAATAAATTTTAACAGGGAATTTTAACAGAAATTATTGAAAAAATACAAATGCCCCACATGTGCCTGACACCCCCTCTCAGGCTTAATATGGTACTTGAATTATGAAATCAATGGGTAATTTAGTTTTTGATGGGAGAGGAGAGATGAATGATTGTGAGGCTATAGCCCCTCCGATCCACCAAGCAATGGGAAATCCATGATACCACCCTCTAATGATATTAACCTTTTTTCTGCCTCTTCTGACTCCAACTCATTTTCCTTGCAAAACAAATCTTCTGTACTGTCTGAATCTTGTGATTTCTGCTCCTGACTGTGTGAAATAAAAATCCTTTAATTTATTATATTCTTCTCTCTCATTTAAAAAGTATTTAACAAAGTTAATTTTCTAACATTTTCTACAATTTTCTTACCTTGATTTAGATTCACTGGACTCTTGAGAGCCTGATATTTCAATGGATGACGAAACAAGTTCCAAATCAGGCAGGGCTTCTTTGATGCTTCTGGAACCTTTCTTTTCTTGTACTACATTTGACAAAACGTCTTCGACTGAGTTTGACTTAGAATTTTCACCAGTAGAACCGACAGGAATAGCAGGCTTTCCTTTCTTGTTTTTGCCAGTCTGATTTTGTCGAACAGCCTGGAAATACACAACTATGAATTTCTACAACTCAACTTGGAAGAGGAATGTAAGTTAGATAATGGACTCACATTGGTGATGTCTCCAAAAGCCGATCTTTTTCTTGAAGGACCTCCACGAGGAGAGAGTTCAGCAGCCGATCTTTTAACCTGTTCAGTAGTTCTCAAAGTCTTGCCGTTGACACCAAGATTTTCACTCAAACCTTTGCTCCTTCCACCCTAAAACGAACGAATAAAACAAATTAGGCAAACAAGGCAAAGAAGAATGAAACTAAAGGATAAGCCATGCAAGACAAGACAAAGAAAATACCTTCTTCTTTTGCTGTGTCATCGGAATCCCAATGTTACCATTCCTTACTTTAATCATGTTGAAAGATGGTCAATATTTAAACGAATAACGAAAAACAATCTTCTAAAAACTCCAAATTTTCCAATTCAAATTTAGCCTTGTATGTAGTGTATGTACAACCTTCGGTGTCTTGATGAGTTTGTAGATCTTGCGTTCTTGTCGATCAAATGTTCGATTTTAGCGGAGTTGAAATCTCTTTTCGCTGATTGGTCAAAAAGATTCAATCTGTCCAATCAAATCGCTAAAAAATCTATAAGCCCCGTTGCCATGGAGTATTGTCTCGATCTGAGGTGAGGGATACCACTGACTATGGGTACAGTGGGCGTGTTTCCGTTCTTTCTTCAGTTTTTTTCGGGATTTTTATGTATAATTTTGAGTTTAATCAGGTTGTGGTACTCTCCCTTTAGAAACAATTACATATCATACCACAAGGATGGATTACAAGCCTTTTATCTATGGAGGCCTTGCGTCAATGACCGCAGAGTTAGGTATGTTTAATATATGGACTTTTGCTGCCCAGGAAGGTGTGACGTGGAGCCCGTCTTTTTTTTAATATAAAATGCTTTTAAAAATCCAAAGCTCTAGCCTTTGTGGTGTTTATTGCCATAGAAATATCTGTAGTGTCAATGAAAGTTATTATGGCATGTTTTTATAAGGGTTTGTTAATTGCCAACATGCACATTGTTCTGCTCTCTTCCCCCTCCCCTCCCCTGACAAATATTTGCTACCCCTCCCTCAATTGAATGGTTTTCTTAGCTTGAGGAATTAGCAAGTCTATTTCATCCTTAATTTTGAATTTCATTCCATGAAATTGTATCTTTTTTTCATAACATACAAAAGTTCAATTGACCTTTCTGAAGTTCAAAGAAAGACTAAAAATCAACCCCAGAATCCAATGCAAGATGACGGCACTTATTAAGGGACTGGTCATAAAGTATGGGGGGGGGGTGGGCTGGAAAAATCTGGGGGTGGGCCAGGATTTTCCATGCACCCCAAAAGGGGTGGG
>WUAP02198662.1:0-21322 GCA_015163945.2 Stichodactyla helianthus | reverse complement strand
TCCGACTCCGTTTTCTGGTTTTCACTTCGTCTTAAGCTGCTTATGACTCCGATTCCGACTCCGATTCCGATTCCGACACAAGTGAAAACCAGCCTTTAACGGTTCTTAGCGCTATATTTTATACCTTTTGAGTTAACGTAATTTTTAAGGTAACATGTGTTAAGCACAATTCTTCTAATTAACTCTTGCTTCTTCGCTTATAGGTTCACAGGATAATGAGGGAGAAAGAAAAACTAAGGAATAGGAAGAAAATATTTATGAAGAAGAATATACCACAAGACCTCACAGCACACGTTCAAGATCAAGAATCCAAAGAGAAACAGATACATTGAAGTAGCCGGTTTTCCTATGAGAATGCCAAGACAAGAGGGGCTAAATACAGCCAAATGTGTATACCGCATAATTGTAACATCGGATGAATCAAGTGATTCGATAAATGTAAAATGATAACGAGTAAAACAAATATCTCGCTGTCTTGTTATTTCATACTTGAGAAGGTTTTCACAACACGATAACTCTCGAGGGAAACAGTGCGATATTACTAACTTATTCATGCATTAATTGTCTTTTTCAACAATAAGAGCATGCGTAGATGATAATTACGTCAGAGTGAATGCTTTGACTCATCCCACACAGAGGAGGGGATGCAAAGAGATCACCTGACGGGTCTTGGGCTTGCAAACTTTCGAGCCGGGAGGGCGGGGTTGACAAAAAGCCCAGGTCTCACCAATAGACTGCTAAATAAGTGGTCTTTGGCTGGGACGTGCTTCGCAATCCTACCTCGGATACGTTGAGTTTGTAATGGGAAATGAATTCCTCATTACAAATTCAAGTGCAATATCTGGATATTGCCCTCACTTCAAGTGCAATAAATGGATATTGCCCTCACTTCAAGTGCAATATATGGATATTGCCCTTAATTCAAGTGCAATATCTGGATATTGCCCTCAATTCAAGTGCAATATCTGGATATTGCACTCGATTCAAGGGCAGGATCTAGATATTGCACTTGAATAACGAATTCATAGGGCTTTATGCAATATAAAGCCCTGTAAATAACAAAGAAAACCGTGTTAGGTATGAAATAAGTAGTGTTTAATACAACATTCGCATCCGTGTTGTATCAGAAGTTACAACACGAGCCAAAGGCGAGTGATTGTAGCTCTGATACAACACGGATGCGAATGTTGTAGACTACTTAAACAACGTCTAGGTGTATGCTCTAATATTCTACTGATTTTTTTCGAAATGAATGAAGTTTAGCTGAGAAAATCCAAGTTAAAGTTTATGCAAATGAAGACGATTTTGTATCAGAATTACAACCTCCTCCATGGTCAATGATTTCTATTGTGTTTTGCTCATTAATTATTCATGAAGTTTCATTTCTCAAATTATTCATGAGTTGTTTAAAGAAAAATAAAGCTTGAATGCCCTGTGAAGCCGAATAAAACCATTACATAAACAACTAATAGCATGAAAATAAATTCAGCTTAAAGACCAAAAACCAATAATATGTTAGTATTTACTTCTCCAATTAAAGCTATATTAAAGAAACATTCCCTGCTTGTTTAGTTTATACTTAAAGCTACTAAATACCTTCTTAAGTATACTTTAAAATGTGTTAAAGACTACAAAACCAACTATTTAAAGTTCATTAAAGGCAGATTTACAGTGGATTTAATGCCCGTGAGTAAACACTTCACTAATGGGATTTAAATACAACATTTGAAGCTCAAGGAAACTTACACTTACTGAATTTAATCAAAAATTAAATTTAACTTGAATGCCCCATTAGATTGACTTTAATATACCTTTAAACGCACATTAAATCTGAAATTTTGCCCTGTGCTAATTTTTAAAATTAAAATTAAAATGTTCGATCGAACGCTATAATTTGTCTTCGATTTTTCTTTGGATAAAAGATAAAAACAGGGAAAACTGAAGCGTGTGTCTTCTGTAGAAATGCAGAAACTATAGAGGAAGGTTAAAAACGGACTTGAAACTTAAAACATTTCGACAGGAATCGTGGAATCTTTGAAGAATGTACTAAGGGTCGGCTATAAATTAATTGTTGCGGAAAAGAAACGCCAACTAATTACAATGTTTGGGCCTCGTTCAATTATGAAAATCTAAGAGTTAAACCATTATCATGAGGTGATTGAGACTTCATATTGGAATTTCTGTCCAAAGGGAAATCAAAGGAATTTATTTTAGTTTGGCTTGGTTCGACCTTCACAGTATAAGCTAAACAAATTATTGCGTGCTGTTCGCTGTGATATCGTTCAATGATATTTCTGTTAGTCTTACTAACCGGAAATTCTTGTGAAACCATATAGAGTCGAATGTTCGGAGCATTTGTAAGGAATCACTGATAAATCTCACTTTTTTTTTCCTCCAAAGCAAGATCTGTCCCTTCATACAATCCATAGACGCTTTGCGGTCGCAACTCGAACCCAGTCTCTTGCTCCTTTCGAATATGGCTGATTTTTAATGGGGTTTTAGAATATGATGGACTATTTTAAGTACCGGAAATAAAAACCCTTACATCAAAAAATGCACGTTGCCCACTTTGCCAAAAAACACGCACACTGTCGTCCAATCGAGCTTCATCAGAATTGTTGGCGCTGTTTTTAAGAACTTCTCCTGTCAAAGACTGAAAATGTGGTTCAACCTGGACATTGTGGCTGTTTCCAAACGTTTCGGTTCTCCTGATTCAACTTCACTGACCGAGGTCATGCTTCAACTGAGTTTATTCACACACAATTTGCATACTATAATCTAATAACATTAACATTCCAAGCTAGCATTCCCGTGATAATTTATAACACACATTGTTCTTTTTCATTGTATTATTGTCAATTCTGAACAGTGGCATATATCTTTGCAAAGAGATCTCGTAAATCATCATGCTGCCTGTAGACAAAGCCACCTTTCATACATTTCATGGCATGGTCGACATCAAGAACATACTGATATGAAGAACATACTACTGTGGCCAGCGATATCTAAGACTGAGTGCATCATCTCTTATTCCGTACAGGAAATCGTGCGACTTGAGGCCTAACAAAAGGCTTTTGTTTAAGCCTCCATCATTAATAACCATAAAAGGACTGGCAGAGTAAAACTTTCTGACTTAAAAGGCAATGTTGTCAACCAACTTGATGCTCCTTTCATCATATTTAGATCGTTTGCTCTAAGCTGTCCAGGGTTCATCTTCTCGTTGTTGCAGTTGAAAAAGTTGCTGTAGAATCATACTATTCCGGTCTTCTCTAGCTTTTATTATATTCCTCTTTATAGTTTCACATTGTTGACCATTCTATCTTGATTCTTGATGTTAAGGACTAATCGCTTGAGTTGCTACATGGGAGTTAGCGAATTCAAAATCAAAAGCAATGTTCGAGAAGACAGTTATTGCCAGACCACATTTCTTTACTGGCAGAGAAAACAGAAGTCGTTCATCATCAGAACAAATATGACCATCTGGGATAAATACATTTTTCACAATTTCATCTAATCTCAAAGTCAATAGATGCTGCTTAAAGTTAGGTATCGTTCTAAGTCAATTTATGTCGGAAACCACTCATAAATGCTGCATAAGCAGCTTGTAGCTCTGACTTTGCGATTTATTTATTTATTTTTACGACCGGAGCTCTCAACCTAAACATAGGAGTAAAACTTATCTGGATCAGGCTGATTCTCCTTTCCTTATTATTGCCACGCCAACTTTGTAGCGAATTACATGCAACTGGAAAAAGTAATGTCTGTGACCTCACCCAGCCCGTCTGTCATGGTCACACTGTTATATCAACCCAAGCAGATGTTGCGTATAACGAGCTCTCCTATTCTAAGTACCGGAAATAAAGACGAATAATTAGCATAACAAGATCCCACAATGCACTGCGTAGTATATATTAACTCACCAATAAGTCTTTATTCCATATTCGTGTGCATTGTAAGTACTTAGAATAGGAGAATAGGACTTGTTTTTCTTAGGGTGATAGCTAGTTAATTAGGTAAGATATTGGCAAGTGCTAGACCTGTCTATCTCATACCAGTTAACGTAGGAAAGACTTTAATGTTGCATAATGGCTTAAATCTGAGTGTGCATGCGTTCCTAAATAAACCAGTTTTAGAGTCATTTTGGTCAATCGTTCCTTTTTGAATATATTACTGAAAATGACTTCGTGTCAAATGTGCAGCGTGCCTCCGCCCTTGAACCGAGGTGATCAAATACCACCTTTTACAGCCCATCCTCTTTTACTCCACCCTGATTCAATGTTAATTTACTCTCAACATTTATCCAGCAGACACGCTGCCGACCATCTATCCAGAACTCACTCAAATATACTCGCACTGGCACAGAGATTGCACAATTCTTGCTCCTCAAACTGTAACTTGCTACTGAACTATGAGCAAACGATTTGAGGTCTGCATTGCTCAAGTATCTACTCTTCTCATAGCAAGCGTGCTTCTTCGTGTCGTACAAGGTAATTTTTCGCTTCTTAGCTGATGAAGTAAATGTATTTTAGAATAATGAAAATATTAGGCCTTTTATCAACTTCCTATGCTTCAGATTACAATTATTTAAATGAGTAATGATTGGCTTGATTATGTTAGCATTATTCAAATGAATTATATTTTTCAGATTAGCATTATTCAAATGAGTATTTTTTGAGATAGGTGCTAATTTAAAATTACCGCTCTGTTATTTAAAGATGTAACTCTGAATAATTTCGCTCGAACTAAGATTAAATGTATGCTAAATCAATTCGAATTTTAACCTAAATTGCAACTCCAATATTATTTGACAGGTAAGACCAGCAATACGAAAAACTGTTTGTTGAAACTAAATAAGGATTTAAAACGCCCAAGTGCATAAAATGAACCATATTATCATTTGTGAGACTGGCTAGTTAATTTTTTGCCCTCTATTTTCATCACCTTGCTAGATTATTATCGATATTTTCCTCTGTGCAGTATTTTTGAGGGCTAAACAAACCATGTCGGTGTCAACTGTTAAGCCGAGTCACGTGCATAACTGCGGGTACCTGCTTGATGGTTCAGCGATATATTTAACACTAGGAGTGAGCCTCAAACAAACAAGTCATTGACGGTTGACTGAAATACTGAGCTTCACTCATAACGCAAAATTATAATCAAATTTAAACTAAGAATGAATAATGAAAATTACTTTGAACATTGTTAGCCCTTAGTGACTGGTGGGAAGCACCAGCTGAGCGGAAATAAATTTTCTAACCAATCACAGTCCGTTGTGATTTTTTCATGGCCGGCCCTATGTTTAAGCACTTTTTTCCTACCTTAAAACAACAGAAGATTTCATCCGGTGTAGAAAAGTCAAAAACTATTAAACAGAGTGATATTTCATCTGTGAATTATCTAAAAACCACGAGAGAAATGATTTTGAAAACAGAAGGTGAGGGCCGGAGGTTGTGTCCAGCAATGCTTTGCGCAGCTAGTTGTTCGCTCAGCTGACAGTGATACCCTCTTACCCGAGGCGCAACCAAGCGGCGACAAATTTCCCTTCCCATCCTCGCACGGAATTTTTGAGCATGCACGAGCTGAATCAATTGCTGAGACAAATTTTATGTCGTGCGGGGATTGGAAGGGAAATTCGTCTTCATTTTGACTATAAGGGACTACGCAATAATTATCAGGAGGGGGTTTGAGAATCCAGAGGGGGGAGGCATAATTTAAACTTATGTCTTGAAAGAGGGGGGGGCAACGTCCAAGATTAATCAGTGAAGGAGGGGGGAGGGGGTAACACCTAACTTTAATTTGAAACTAAAAACTCAACAAACCAGTAACAATAAGATGATATTATGACTTGGTCATTTCGTGGGCACTATAAATAACCCTGCATATACCTCCTACAAATATGTACCAAAACTTTCAAAAAAAAATATTAAAAACTATAACAATAGTGCCAGAACCATGCCTCTCTGAACGTTATGGGTTCATTTCATTTTAACATTTGTCGAAACAATAAAGTAAAGTAACCGCGTTTGAATGAACCAACTGCTCGACAAATCCTCAAAACCCTTGCTGTCATGTATTAGTTGTTTCTCACTTACAAAACGCTTGTGTTTATTTGTAGTTTAATTGTCTCGTGTTGAGTGTGTTTATACAAGAAAACAAAACAAAAGTTTCGATTACTTGACAACTAATACATTGACATTCTCTCAAATGCAATTCAACTCAAGTACAGCCCAATTTGTATCCACGAGTTAGCCTAAGGGCTCATTTGATTAATATTAAGTATTCAGTTAGGCAGTCTTCTCACTTTGAACGGGGGGGGGGGGGGGGGCAGGCTAATTTTTTCAGTTATGGTAGGGGGCATGGGATAATGTTTTTCTTTTGTGAGGGGGGAAGTAATTAACTTTTTCGCTTTTTTCGCTCATTTCTCAACCCCCCTTCCTGATAATTATTGTTGCCCAGTCTCTAATGACGTATATATATACAACACCTGTGCAGATTCAGTTTCTTCAAGGCTTTTTAAATTACAAAATTTTGAGGAAGAGCAGAAAGAGTTTTGAATAAATGAATTCCCCGTTTAGGGGACATTTTGATTAAGTTTTTTGGGGAGTTAGAGTAAAGAAGACGGCGATGAAATCGTGTTTCGTAAGTTTTCCTATATGATCACTGATCGTAGTATTTACTTGCCTCCCTTTATTAGGATCGTATTTCTACACAGTATGTCATAGGTGTCATATGATATAAAGGAAAACTATTAACGCACATTTTGAAAAATATTCTACGGTCTCACGTTACAGAAAATAAATGAAATACGAATTAAAGCTTTCACTGTTATCTAAAGTGAGCTTCCGATGATTTCGTATCATTGGGAAACGTCCTGACTCACACGTACCGTATCCATTATTAGGAGGGGCCATTATTAGGAGGGCCCAATATTAGGAGGTCCATTATCAGGAGGGGCACAATCTCCCTTGCTGGGTTCGTAAAACAGTAACGGGCTATGTCAAGAGCAATTACCGAATCCCCGGCAAACCATCAAACGAACCAATAAGAGCACAGCTGTAGCAGAACATATACTGGCGGTTTATATTTCAATCAATTTGCACGACTGCGTAGCTTGTGTGCCTAATATTTATTGAAGTTAGCATAAATATATGTTATTAAACGGCTGGGAAGTCAGTATTGAGAAAATATTTGCTCGAGGTCTTGAAAACGGACCGAGGACGCAGGTATCATCAATGTTTTTATCTTAATTTCAGTAAATGGTTCAATTTCAGTAACACTTACCTGCCAACAGTGAAAGTTCAAATGAAGCCTATAACTACTTTACAAGCTCTTTGGAGGTAAATGTCAAAGGTTTTGCCGGTCTACGGCATCATCAGGGACTAAGAAAATATTCAGATAGAGCAAGCCATAAACTTGAATTAGGTTTTGGAGTGTGTAGTGATCATTTACCTCAAAAAGGTACAGTAGTTATAGATATATTTGAACTTTCACCGCTACCAACACCCTACTGAAGGACAACATCAAAACATTTGCTTGCCAACAGTCAAAGCTTGCTCGTGTTATTTTTTGCTAAGAATTTCCTGACTAAGTAACGAATAATGATAATGTTTTGTGTTAGAATCATGATGATAGTGGTCTGTCCAGTTGGGCGGCGATCTAAGAATTTTTCTGAGAATCGGTGCACTTCTAGTATTCGCGAGTGATGAAAGGGGCACATAATAGTCCGGAACTTTCCTGTTCTTGGGGTGGGTTAGGGGAGAGGGGGGAGGGGTGGAGAGGATGCACCCTTAACACCCTCCCCGTAAATCCACCTCTGGAGATGTTGACGTAGATCTTCATACAACATATTGTGCGTACCAACGACTTATCTTGTAAATTAATTCATTTTCTTCATCAGGTTTCAGTTCTTCGGGAAAAGACCTGCCTTCATTGGTCCGAGAGAAACGCCTTACTGATGTGCTAGATGAACCAGGCGACGACGAGACTAATGAAAATATATTTAATTCACAAAAACGCAATGACATTGAAAACGATACACCAGACATTGAAAGCGAGACGTATGACAACACGAAAGATAGGCCAAAGCCTATCCTTGATCCTGCGAACATACACCGAGGCGAGAGAAGAGCTTCGAACCAGGAAATCAATAGAAATAGTGCAAGAAAAAATGCAAGAAAAAATGCAAGGGATCCTTCAACTACAGGGAAATATGATCGCAAAAAACAACTTGAAAGCCAGAAGTCATCTAGGACTAATGAGAACAGACGTCCAACAAGGGTATTCCATTCCAGAGCCCATCCACCCATGAACACAAAACTGCATAACAAGGTTATTTTACCAGGAGTCAAGTTTGGCTGGTTAGGTCAGGAAGTATCTAGCTATAGAGCACCTCCTCCAAGTATAAAGCAACAACACCAAATAAGAATGAGGATGAAAAGAAAGAAGCGCCGTCGTCTTAGAGCCTTGAAACGAATTACAAAATCTAGAAGTGACGAAAAACAAAACGAGGAACGAAAGAAGGCTACAGAAGTAACACGGGGATCGAAAGCAGCATCTTTAGACTGGGATATGAAGGCAGCACACAATACAACAGAAATGACTCCAACAACTTCCTTTTCAGATAAAATGACAGCCAACAATCAAGGAACCCATCTTCCATCTCCACTTCCTTCCTTGACGCTAACGAAATCAGCCAAAATAAACAACACTCAGTCCTTAAAGGTATTCACGCATGCGCAATCACAAAAAGTAAAAGGTATAGTGACCGATTCTCCTAGGGCTTCGTCCCTTAAGAGACCAAAACGTATTCCACAAAACGATGAAAGTTCTCCCATGACAAGAAAATCCTCGCGTACATCTTCTCCAAATCGATTTTCGTCGTTGGAGATTACCCTCAAGTCCAAAATATTATCGCTTAATCCAGATTTATCTGCAACATCTAATACCGCTCAAACTTCTCCTTTACATTCGCCTTCAATGTCTTCGCTTTCAGTTGGTCGATCACCTTCGCTGGGCGAAATGCCAGCAGAGGATCTTCTCAGGAACTTCTTCAATTATGCTGGATCACTGAACTCTGGAACAGTAACAGGAAATGACAAAACAAACCAAGATGATGCAAGAGATCCTCGCGATGAAATACCTGCAGATGGATCAAGAGGAGATACGAGACCATCTGCGCAACAAAAGCATGTCGTAAAGATGAAGCACGAGAAAAGAAACCACGATGATGATGATTATGAATTAAAGTTATTGGAATTCCAAAAGCAAACCACTGAAGAAGAGAAAAGATTGAAGGAAGAGTTTGGACTCGAAAGACAGAAAACGCGGGAACCAAAAAGGGATAACAGATTAAAACGACTGGACCGTAAAGACGATGAAAAGGAAAAGGAAGTGCATTTATTGTTAGAAAAATTTACAAAAAGAGATAAGCAGAATGATAAAAGCTACTTAAAACCAAACGTACGTCCATATACCGCTTCGAAACGATCTTTCATGAACACTATGGGATCGGACATCGATGATGCAGGTGATGAGACTTATTTTGATGATGTGGACGCGAAAGCTTTTTCAAACTGGCAGAAGAGGAAAATGATCCAGTCTAAAAACAAAGGAATGATTAAGAAACAGAGAAAAATATATGCCGGTGGGGATTCGGGAAATGACGATGAAATAACAGAAATGGCATACTACGACAATCAAGATCAAATCGCAGATCAGAACACGAACATAGATGGTGCAACACATTCAAAGACAGCTACTGAAAGTAAGGTATGGGATAGGGATGCGGAGTCAAGGAAGCACCTTGGAATAAAGGATACTGCTACTTCATTGAAGAGTGAACACAGTGACGCAAGTAATGGCTTGAAGTATGACACATTCGGAAAGAAAGAAAATGGGAAAATCCGAAACAGTATCGACTTACAGGCTGGCGAACTTGAAAAATCGTCAAGTGAAAAGGAAAAAAAGCAAATGGGAAATAAAATGGAAAAAGAAGACAAGGATTTACAACAGGATAGCATCGAAATAGAATACGACGATTTAATGAAGGACGAAGAAAAGAAAAGAGCTGGAGAGAGTAAAAGCAAGACTGAGATAGAAGTTGACATATCTAGGGAGCACTCGCCAGAAATGCAACAGAATGTCGAGAAAAAAAAGGAACGCAACATGGAAAATACCGATTTAATGGAAAATGATAGTGGAAAGAAAGACGATAGAGATGGCCGTGTAGAGGTACAGGTTGATGCCGACAATCCAAATCCACCAATATTTACAGAAATAAAAGATGAAGAAGTAAAAAATGGCAAAGATCAAGAGGCTGGTGACAGCATTGAGACCGTTCTTGGAAAACAAGAAAATGAGCTGCAACATGCAGAGTGGATATCAGAAACAGCTGAATATGACAACCACTTGTTAGGGAATAATGCGAGAAACAACAGCAACACCGCCCTCATCACCACCACCACTAACAACAACAGCAGCAGCAACAACAAATGGAATGGTGATAAGGTTAACAGCAACAGCACTAACCAGCAAAACAAGAATGAAGATGATGGGAATGTCTTATTGCATGATAAACGTCTGATGTACATTCTTACAGGAAAAGGAGGAAAACCTCCCAAAAGGAAAGACACAGATCCAAAACAGAACTCAATACAGATACCAAATAAAAATCAACCAACAACTATAGCTGGCTTAAAAGAAATCCAAAAAGACCTGGCAGCTAACGGTCATGAAATTTTGGGAATGCAGAAACAGCAAAGCCATAGAGGTGTTGGAAAACCATTGAGATCAAAGCAAATGATTATCAACAAGAGGTTAAAAACAAAGGTCAAGGAAATGCATAACAGAATCTTAAACGCACATAACAGAGCTAGTCAAGAATTCGAACAAATGGAACAAGAACTGAGTAATAAATTTGAAACTTTACAGGAATCATTGTCGATGGCAAAGACTTTCACCACTAATATCGATAACAAGATAAATAACTCAGTACATAATGTGATGAAGCTGGCTACGTCTTCTGCTAAACAAGCAAGAGCCAAGGTTAAACTAGTGCGGAGTAAGTACTATTAACATTACAATCTAGCCATGGTACATAGCTAATAGCCATAGTTGATCAGCCTATTAAATGATCTAGCTAAGGGAACCTATCATTAATTGGCGGGGGGTGGGGGATTGTGGAAATGTTGCAAGTGTTTTGGATCGAGGGGGCGCTGATTATTCCTTGCATCTTGCATGGAGAGAGGGCGAAACACCTGAAGGGGGGGTACTCCCTTTAATCAAGTGAAAGGGGTGATCGGCGGTCGGTTTTGAAAACTACCCCTATAAGGTACGGACAAATTAAAACAGCTTTGAAGTCATGTTGATTTCAACCCCTAAAAGGTACGAATATCTTTCTAGTCTGTTCTTTAATGTTGTTCAATGAAGAGAATTAATAACAATTGGCCCTAAAAGGTACGGAGTAATGTTACGTAACTGACTTTTGAGTCGGAACCCCCAAAAGGTTCACATAGGAAAGATTTTCAACCCTAAAAGGACTGCCGATCACCCCTACCACTTAGACAAAGGGAGTACCCCCTCCCGGAGCGAAACAATCATCATAGTAAGAATGAATTGTTTGTTCTTATAGTGCGACGAGCGCTATCGTGGCCAACTAATGTGTGTGATTTTTTTACAAGTTCAAGTTAGCCAATCAGATAGCGAGAATTCGTCTGTCAGATACTCAGTGAGTACTTTTTAGTATCTGTCAAACAAATATTCGCTATTGCTGATTGGTTGACTCATGGTTCGTACGGGTTTTGGAAAGTCTTGGAAAATTTTGGAAATTGATAATGCATTTTTCCGGGACCTAGAAAGTTTTGGAAAATTCCTTTTTCGACCAGTGGGCTATGGAAAAGTTATGAATTTTTTGTCGGTTGCCCAGCTCCTACCTTGAAAGAACTGTTTTCGTTGTTTTTTGTTTTGTTTTGTTTTGTTTTGTTTTGTTTGTTTGTTTTTTTGGGGTTTTTTTGCCTGCTGCAAATCAATTCCTGCAAATCAAAGGCACTTTTCGTCAGCAGTTTTGAAAATTTGAGTCAATAGGCTTTGAAAAAGTTTTGTAAAAGTTTTGAAAGTTTTCACTGAGGAATCTGTACGAAACATGTTGACTTGTAAAAAATTCATTGGTTGTTTACGGTAGCGTGCGTCGTACAGTAATAATCCCCTGATTCATTAGCTTTAAATTTCGGCTTATTCCCATTATTATTTTGTATTCAGTCCAAGGGAGTAATTCCCAAGGCTTAAATTATTCATATTATCAGTTGCTCTTAATGAAAGATTTCACTAACGACGCTTTTTAATATTAAAAGCGATATTTGTGTTTTCTCCTAGAAGACTAGAAGAAAAGTCATGGAAATTAAAAAGGATTACTTTTGTCTTTTATTATGTTATGATTATGATGACTCCCTCTCCCTTGATCCCCGATGCATATACATCTCCAACAATTCCAAAGTTGTAGCGGGCTATCGCTGAATTTTTTCCAATGTTTATCCTTGTAGAAGCCGCCGCTGCACTTAGCAGAATCGAAGACAAAATCGGTGCAAACGAAACAAGGATCTTTGCTGGAATACTGAAGTCCAAACTGCCTGACTTACCTGCTCAGAAAAACAAGACCTATCAGAAAATTCTTGCCATAAACAACATCATCACAAAGATGGACGGTGCTAGGATAATCGCTCTCGAAAGGGCAAATGCCAGCTACGATGATAAAGTTAAGATAGAGAATAGCATGTCTGAAGCTGCTGGTAACGTCCTAAACGAGCTGGAATCAACGGAGAAAGAGCTGAATGATGATACAGAGATGGAGATAGAAGACGAGATAGAAGCAGACAGGAAAATCAGAGATGCGAAAACAAGGAATTATAAAGCAGCAGTGAAAACTGCTCAGGCTTTGGAAAAGATTGAGGGGTACTTAGAACAGCTAGAAAATGACGAAAACAGGTTACGAGCTTTGGAAAACTGAACTATACTATTTATACATGGGTCGAAAAATTTTTTTCATTTTAGAGGACATCAATGATCCAGTCTGTAATAATACAACAGAAGTTGGCTTCAGCATGATGGACCTGTAATATAAGATGACCTGTAATATCTGGAATCGCTATACATTAGAGCGGTCCTCTGTAAAAATCGACCAGAGAAGGGTGCAAAATGAAAAAAAAAAAAAAAAACGAAATTTATCAAAATTGGTCAAAATAAAGCTTTTGATGAGTTAATTATCTGAAAGATAATTTAATTTTAGTTCGAAAAAAAATTTTTTTCGTTTAGACGGCTTCCCCAGCCCTTTTAGAGGACCGAAACCGCCTCTCCCGGGGGGGGTACTTCTAACCATTTTGTAGGGTATGCTCCGCCCGGAAAATTCACTGGAAAAATCGTGTACGCTCCAGACTATGGAAATATGTTGGATAAAAGTTGGAAAAAAGTTGGAAGTCGAAACTTCCAACCTTTTGGACACCATAACGAGCCGGAGAGTCTTCTTTTTTGTACGATGCCTGCTGTGCACCAAACAATAGGTTGTGGTTAGATACCTGTGGTGCCGTGGAAATAAGTCTATCAACAATGTGTCAGAAGATTATGTTAGTGTGTGTCAACGAATAACAGATCGTGATGGGAGTAGTACATTATTTAATTTATTACGCGAGTTATTTCAATTTGGCGGGTTGGCGCCAATTTCGACTGCACAGCGAAGACTGGATAATCATCGTCGATAAAGTTGGACTAGCATTAATTCATGTCCACTCGTATGATTTCCTGTACAACGACCTAAAGCCAGACAAAAATGTGGTGGAAAATCGAGAGGATGGTATGTATAACCTGATAATTTACTTTGGAAAGAATTGCAGGATTCCAACTTCACCGCCAGTCAAAGTACTCTCGGCCCAAGAGCATCTGAAAAGTTTACAAATCCAAATCCTCCCATATTGCTCCGCAAATTGTCGAATAAGGGCCCAAGAGATGCGTTACATGGCGACATCATCTCTCTATTCCTTTGTGAATCGGCTGATGGACTCGATGTTATAAGTCGTTCTCGAGCGTAGTAAAAAACACAGGCATGTTCGCTTTAGATATTCCAAACAAAAGCCAAAAACAGAGCAGCTTATTCGTGATTAATGAATTTTGAATCAAGCAAACTAAGTAAGCTAGTAGTCTAGAGATTTCCGTTGTGAACCGAGTCATAATAAGTTACTGCCTGTTCGTTGCCTTGTTTTCTGGGGTGAGTATTTTACCTGAAGACAGCAACTAAACCGGGGTGTAGTGTGTACCTGGAAAGCACGTAACTATTAGAAATGAAGGTAAACATCTGTCAACACTACCGAGTTTAAACGTTGTAATACTCTAATCCTTAATGCCGCGTGACCATAAAAAATGTTAAGCACGCTGAAAACATTTCAAAAATTTACAAATATGAAGGCTCTCCGGCTTGTTTTATTCCATGGTATGGAAATATGTTGGAAATGTTCTAGAAATATGATGGAAATATATTAGAAGTTTGTTGGAAGTGACGTAGTTGTCGTTGACGTGACAGGGAAATGTTGGAATAATAATGGAAGTATGTGGGAAATATGTGGGAAATATGATAGAAATTATCTTGAAAATATGTTGGAAGATATGTTGGAAATATGTTGGAAGTGTCCAGAAGGGACATAATAGAAATATGTTGGAAATATGTTGGAAGTATCTTGGAATTTTCATGGAAATATCTTGGAATTTTCATGGAAATATCTTGGAAATAACATAAAATTATCTTGGAAGTAACATGGAAGTATCTTGGAATTTACATGGAAATATTTTAGAATTTTCTTAGAAATGTCATGGAAAACTTTTATCAAAATACATTTTAAATTTATTAATTAAAAAAGAGGAAGGGGGGATCGAAACTTGAAAACCACTTAAAAAACTGAGTTCATCTAACATGGAAAAGTACTCACCAAGGAATAAAAACACATCCTTTACAAAAATCTCATTTAATAAATCACTGAAATTTCATTATTAGCCATACAATTATATCTCATATTGATATTGATGTGGGCTGATAAGAAAATTTTGAATTGGAATAATCAAAAAATTCTATGGACAGTGCGTTATAATTCACCGTTTTACATACAGACCTTTTAGAAATGGGAAATATCATGTCACTATCAATCGCTTCGATCTTCACCTACCCTGAACAAGCAAGACTGTGTTATCCCGGCCACCAACTGTGCAATAGATATTAACGAAAATAAAAGATGCATGCTAATTGTATTTATCTAATATTCTATGTAAAAAAGGAAAAAGAAGGAATTTTATGCTTGACACTCTTGTTCTTGCATCTGAGGTCATTATTTCTGGGCCGATATTGTCCACAGTTAGCATGACCGTATGTCGAAGCGTCACCTTTGGTAAAGAAAAGAACTTTAATCAAAATAAGAAACGATTATTTTACAGAAGTATAAGGTATTCAAAATCTTGAAATGAGGGTTTAACTTACTTTGCTTAACAAAGTTTCGTCTGGGCTTTTGACTTGACAAGAGATGTTTTTTTAAGTTGGGAAATGTCTAAAATGTCGAAAAACAATGTAAATCATTACATTGTACTAATTCCACATGGACGACAAGATAAAAAGGAGGAAGTTGAAAAAAGATAAGTAAAAATGAGACTTGCCAAGAATAGAAGATAGGACAAAAACCTGAATTACCTGTTGTAACTGACCATCCATGATCTGAACATTTGAGCTGCATTCCTGTAGGTAAGAAGGGCAAAGAAATTGTTATAGTCAAATACTAGCTAAAATGAGCAAGGTTGCCCTTTCAGTATGATTAAAAGTAATATCGAAGTTAAGCCGATCGATTCCAATTTTATTTCAGTAATGATACGCCTCATCATAGTCTCTACTTACATTTGATAGTGGAGATTTTTGGACTATCTCATAGATACTTATATTATTTGGCTCTGCAAAGAAAATATTTTATTTAATTTCATGACACTAACAATGTATAGGAAAAAAATGATAAAGAAATCAAAGAAACTCACTGAATCCAAACTATCATCTTTGTTTAGATGCACAAAGCGTTTCTAATCAGCTCTATAAAATTCGATGATGAACTTGAGTATGTCTTTTTTATACATTTTAACTCTCCAAATTTGTAGAGCTGCTCTCAGAACGTTCATACAAAGATGCGATGGCACAAACAACACTTCATGCCGTAAACGAAAACCAAAAATCGAAAGAGAATGTCATATTTAGGAATTTCTTAAAATTTAAAGGTAGGAATTAGTTTTAAAGTCATAGGACTTCCAAAACAACAATTTACAAATGATGCATGACTGCATTTCTTTCATATTTTGGAGAATCGACAAGCTAATTTGTCCAAATCTTTAGCCCGAATATCCTTAAACCCACATTAAGCTTATTTGTTTTCAAAACGTGCTAAAGCTTCACTAATATCATCGAGGTACTTGAGGAATGACGATGACGTCAGCTAAGATCGTCGCTTAAAGACCCAATATTTAATTAAAATTAATAAGTAGACAATTACAATGACTAAAAAGGGTAAACGAAATGGATAATCAGGGAAATAAAATTAAAAGCGAATTACCTACAATACCTTAATTTTATTGGACAGCGCCACGCTGTCTTCTTCGCAGCTTTTCCTCATCTATAAAGAGATATTAAAACGGTGATCAAAAACTCACGGAAACTGTTCATGCAATATTTTATTTTGTATTGCTTTAGCAAAATAACTTTTTAAAGAAATTTTTTAGCTTACTAAACTGATAAGTAGAGAATATATTTTAAAACTAAAAACAAGATTTGAATGTCCAACAAACCATCGGACGCTTTCATGCAAATAAGCTAAAATATTCATGATAAGCTAAATACTGGAAAACTCTGTCAAAAAAAAAAACTATTTCTCTGACGATAAGCAAAAACTTGATTGTTTAACTCGTGATGATTTCTCATGTCATTAGTGCTTTAAAATCCTAAAATTTTGACAGTTAAGACAACACACGCAATAGAGAAAAACGGGCGAAAAACACAAGCGATTTATCTCCGATAAACTACAATTTCTAAAGTAAGAATAACATACATTGACAAACAGAACTGTGAATAAGAATTTTTCGTATAATTCTTTTAAAGAAGAGTCAATGTTGATGGTCTTACCGTGTACTTTTTGCGAGCTGTTTTCAAACATCCTTACCTTTTTCTTGCTGTTTGTCGCCTCAAAAACGCGTCAACGGATTACGACATCACCTTCTGACGTCACGGAAATCTTCTCGTGCTCAGTCTTTTCTATGTTGAAAAACCGGTCTGACCACAGGGAGCCCACTTTAGATAAAGGTGAAAATGAATAATAAAATTCAAAAAAAATTATTTATTTTGTACTTAAAGTTCAAGATGGTGTGCTAAGTAACGCGAAAAATCTGAAACTTCAAGTAAAAAAGTAGCAGAACATTTTTTAAAACGCGCGAATTAGTTTTCCTATATAATTTCCCTATGGTCGAATGCTGCTGCTGCTCCTATGCAAATATAATTGCTGTGGCTTGACAGGCCAAGAACTCCTCGTTCATCTTATTTAAGGTCTCAAAAACATTGCTGCTTTATTTCCAGCAAGCATGATATTCTAATATTCATTATTTTTGAGGATATATAAGGAGAAAAATAGTTTGCCATGCCTTCTGGTATTAGTGTTTGGACAAATAAAGACTTCATAAGGCATTTAAGTGTTGATCTGGCGTTTATTCCAAACGTCTTCCCATTGCTGGCTTCGTCAGTGGAGTTACAACAAGTCTATAGGCTTGTTGTACGTCCACCTATATAACTTGAGGCTATATAACTTGATTTTTTCATAGGTTGTTTGTCACTATTCTATGAATGAGCAATACCAGTTACACTGCTATTTCATTTTTGGAGGAGTTTTACAGCTGTTGAGTTTTGTATCATGGTTTTTGATTGAATTAGTAATTAGTGGTTTAATGTACATCCATCATTCCCAAACCATTCTTCTGAGTATCTTTTGACATCAAAAATCTGCATCAAATCTACTGTAAGAGAAGGAAGAATGAAAACAGAACAAAAGAAAAGAGAAGAGAAGAGAAGAGTAAAAAGGAAAAGAAAAACCTTGAGAACAGGAAAACGGAGTGGAAAGAAAGGGAACTTAAACAGAAAGAAAGAATTAAACAGTAAAGATAAATACAAGTGATAATGAGCCAGTAAATTAAGTTACATTTTGCTGTATTTCCTTCATTACATCATTTGCAAGATTTGAAAAATTAGGAAATACAAATTGAAAAGCAAAGGGCCCTTTGAAAAGTGTAATATAAGGGACTGGTCATAAAGTACAGGGGGTGGGCTGGAAAAAAAGAGGGGATGGGCTATCATTTTCAAGCACAGGAAAAAAGGTGGGTCAAGAGGAATCATAGTACCAGAGATTCTGGTAGAGTGCGGAAAAAAATTGAAAATATTGCGGAAAAGTGCGGAAATTTTTCGAAATAGTGCGGAATATAAATTGGCATAAATTTGCATAATTATATGTATAAATAATGCATAAATATGGGATAAAATGTAAAGAATAATTAATTTTTTTTGCTCTCAAAAACACAAAACTTATCCATTTTTTGCTTAAAAAACTCATCTAGACTCAAAAAATTCCATTCTAGAAAGAAGCATATTTCCCGCCAAAAATATTTATTTTCTATCGAAAACTATGATTGGACAACAGTTCTGCCAATCCTCAGTCTTCTAAGAATGGAAACTAGTTTCCATGCCCTTACATCCAATTACTAGGAATGCCTAGTACAATTTCGTTCACGGACATTTCGTGTTCGATAAATGTGTGTGTTTTTTGAAGTTATAACTCGCTATAAAATGAAAGAAATAATCAATATAATCACAAAAATAGTAAGACTGAAAAGGTAGGCAAGTGTAAGAAGGACATTTTCTGAAATTATCAATACTCTTGGGAGAAAAAGTCGGAAAAGTGCGGAAAATGTCAAAAAGTGCGATTTGGTGCGATTTTTGGGTCAAAAGTGCGATTCCGCACCACCGCACTTTACCAGAATCTTTGTAGTACATTGGGGGTTATTATACACTTAATGTCTGATCTCGAGGGAAACAGTTTTGTTCTTCGAGGGAAAACAAAACTAACTGAGAAATAATTCCCAGCCAATTTAGAAAATAATATACACTTAATGTCTGATCTCGAGGGAAAACAAAACTAACTGCTTCCCGAGGGATCAGACATTAAGTATTTTGTTATATAGCGACAGAGAAACGATTCCAAGACATTTAAGAAGTAAAAAGAATTTATAGCGGTGGGTAAGCGAAAGGCAAACAAATGTTCTGGACTCTGGAATCTGAAGCCGTTTTTTTCGGCTTTCTTGTTTCTGATTCGTGCAAGATATCACGCCACAGGAGTAATCACGCTCTGATCACGTGTACTGGGCTGTGTGCTGGTTTATTTTCCCTTTCCTTTTCACGTGCTACTTGTTTCTTGATCGTGAAATAAGTTGTTATTCCCCCTCAGGATAAATTTAGATTTTGTTAATACCACGTGATCATCTTTCAGCCAATGACAGCGTTCATTTTATCAAGAAAATCCATAGCTATATAACAAAGGGTATTATTTATGTGCCTCTTATTTTTGTATGTGAATTCCTGAAATGATAATTTTACTCTGAAAAACAAGAGAGAAAATAAAATAAGTAAATATTTTAATATTTTGAGCAAATAGTATTATTCTGAGTAAAAATGCTATTTTATCTTAACTGCTTTTATTTGTCTGAGCTCTAAGGATTATCAAACACTTGTAAATGTTTACACATGCAGTAGAATTTATATCATCCTGTAGATAAGTCAAGTTTCTTTATTGTTTATATTACTTCAGTTTTATGTATGTTAGATTTCTTAAATTCCTGGCTTGTGTGTCATTTCCTCTCTAGCATAATGCTTGTAGATTCTGTTTTTGGTTTCAACAATCAGTATCCTCAATGTGACACATGTCAATCAAAGTAGGCCACATGGTTTTTAGCTAGACTAAGGTTTTAGTTAATTCATTGAAGTTTCTTGTACAGAAGGTAATGTTTTAAACAGGTTTGACTAGATTACACTCCATATAAGGAAGTGTGCATAGGTTTGCTTGGTATTGGTTTTGAAAAACCTGTTAAACCAGTTTTTGTGTAAAGGCTAGTTCTATTCTTAACATTTTGCAAGACAAATTTACACCGTAAAATCGTTACACATGGGAATCATTATTTTTAGCCATGGGAACCATCTTGTTGTGAGTTTCTTCTAATTATGTGACACAACAAATTGGCTGCTGCACACAATTTTACAGAAAACAACTCAGTGATCAATAAAATTGAATCCACAAAGCATACTTTTCATGCGGCTTCAATTGTCTAAAATCAAACTCTTACTAAAATACTTCCTTTTAAATCTCATCACTTCGTTGGCACATTCAGATTCCTTTTTAAGAACAAACACTAGGTCTCAATTCTGTTACTGATTAGTACGACTAGTAATGTATTTGAATAGTTTCAGTGCTTTTGCTGCCAAATGAGCTTTTACATGCCTTTTGGTAAAGCCAGAAGAAATATGTCAGTTTAATGCACCAAAATGTTGGTTTAATGCACAAAAGCTGTAAATTAACTGCGGGTGTTGATATAAGAATTAAGTCAAGTGTGCAGTGCCATAAAAGAGCATGGAATTTGTGTTAGCTTCTAGGATACATGTACACACTAAAAGAAACCTCATTTCATTTGTCATTACAAATTCCTAACCAAGCTGACAATATAGAATACAAATACATTTTTTTATGGAGAAACTGTTAGTGCAGATTCAAAAGTTTTGGCAGTGGCCAGGATCAGAAGTAGTTTTCAAATTTTCCCTATCGTAGGCAGGTGTTCACTCAAGCTTCCAGCTCATGGGGCAGCACATCAAGGCAAACCCAGCCTAGTCCCTGGTAGCTAACATTATGAGATCAGGTCTTTATCTAACTTTAAGAATTGACTATTTTCCTCTCAAACTTTTAGATTTTACCTGGACAAACCTGTACTTTTGACATTTTGAAGAACTATAATTTTAAAGAATTATTAAAATTTAAATGCTAACTATTAATTAAATAATTTGCATTTTTCAAGCCCTGGAACATCCTTTTCGAACGTGCATTCTTTTGTTCGGTTTTAATATTTACGACTGATAAAACTGTCAAATTATAACATATTATATATTAATATATACTTTCATTGTTTTGAAGTGGTCACTATACTTGATAATTACGTAGCTAAAAGCCCGAGGAGGTCA